>VUQG01002327.1:87655-103281 GCA_015106755.1 Etia nguti
ACTCAGACTGCTGGATGCTGCATAAAATATGAACATTTTCCAAATGTATCTTGTACCTTATTACAGTAAAAAAACAGGGAGACTTTTAGATGTGTATATTTCTTCTAAGTTATTAGGAAGTGGTTTTACTGGCCTGGCACACTTGATATCTCATTGGGCTGAATATAGCACATGGACTGAAATGAGTGTGACTCCCGCTTTTAGACAAAGAGAGATTCTCTCATGGAGCTAAATGCAACTTCACTTAGCGTATTATTCAAACTGGTCTGTGTTACAATAAATCACTTAAAACTTATTGTTCTACCATTAAAAATTGATGTTATTAACATCTTTCCCTAACATGTATTTTAACTATCCACAGACTAAACTGTAATTTTGCTTTCATTATTGGAATCTAGCTGCTAAATGTCTCTATTAAATCTAATCCGTTAGTGCTGCTGGATCACACATAATGAAGTCACAGGGGCGACAGCCTTCTTAGTTTCACTTTGTTACCTTACCTGTGTTTCCCTGTTTGTTGCGAACAATCAGGTGAACAACGTGTGTCTGGAGGACGTGATGCACGAGGATGCGGTGGGGGCTCTGAAGAACACAGCCGAGGTGGTGTACCTCAGGGTGGCCAAGCCCAACAACCTGTTCCTGACCAACTCGTACAACCCTCCAGACCTCACCAACAGTAAGGCTCCATCATTCTGCTCAAATTTCTTCACCCCGTATTAAAGAGAACTTGAGCATGGCTATCAAAAACAAGACCAAAAATGTTTGTCACTGATAGTCCTGCTGTTTTAGCTCTGCGTTTGAAACAGCTGTCAAAAATAGAACAGAGGGAGAAAAAGTCTTATTAAGTGCTAGTGATGACTGTGGGATTTCTATGAATAGTGAAAGCTCAGTTCAGGACCAGTTTCTACCAGTTTTCTCTACAAAGTAAGAACTGCGGTGGTCCCTGAGAGGTCACACACACAGAAAAAAACGCTGCAAAAGCACACGAAACACAACGAAAAGTGAATAAAACACAACAGAAATACAAATCTCACAAAAAAAGTTTCACAAAACACAACAGACGTGATTTTTGGGAGACAAAAACTTAATGGAATAGCAAGTTAACAGTAAGCATGTAATAGCAAACATGTATCTACAGTATTATATGAATCATGCGATTAAAACACACATTACCTTCACTTTTTTCTCTTGTACTACACTAATGAACCCTCTGTTTATTTTAAGCGTGTTTCAGTGCATGTTTTGGTTCCTGTCACTTTCGTCATGTTATTTTCTCCCCAAAAACACAGATCTGTTTTTCGCTGCTTCCGTAGTGTTTTCTGTTCTTTTTTTCTGGTGTTTTCTTAAGTTGCAGTGCGTTCCTGTGACCTGAAACCAAGAAAAAAGTCGGCATGAAAATTAAAGTACAATAAGATCCATGTGCTTGGTATGTTATACCTCATTTGGTTTTGTGCTTATTTTTCCAGCATATTCCCATATGGATACTGAACTTAGCCACCCAAACTATCTCGGATCTGATTACCCGCAAGCCCTCACTCCCACCTCACCGAGTCGGTTTTCTCCTGTTCTGCACGGCATGATGGGAGATGATGATATCCCCAGGTGAGCAATGATCCTTGAACTGCAGTTTTATTTTGTTTATTAATTATTATTATTATGGGGGCATTTTAAAGCTATAAAACGTATTTTGTCTCCTTCATCGCTTTTTCAGAGAGCCTCGTCGAGTTTTGATCCACCGAGGCTCCACAGGTTTGGGATTCAACATCGTCGGAGGAGAGGACGGCGAGGGGATCTTTATCTCCTTCATCCTAGCAGGCGGTCCAGCTGACCTCAGCGGAGAGCTGCACAAAGGGGATCAGATCCTCAGTGTAATGACAGTTTTCTTCATTTCACACGGAGTCATGTAATCCTTAGCAACACTGGGTCTTCAGGTGTTAAGAGTCATGGTGTGTGTGTGACAGGTAAACGGCGTAGACCTGCGTATGGCCACACACGAACAGGCAGCTGCAGCACTGAAGAACGCTGGCCAGACAGTTACCATCATCGCACAGTACCGGCCTGATGGTAAAACCACTGAGAGACCTTCTCACAAAGAACTTTATACGTTGCAAAACTTGTTCGAGCAATGAGTCTAAAAATTTGCCTTTAAAATAAGCTTCAAAATCTCTTTTTGAAGAAAATGACTAAATGCAATGGTAGGACTAGTTTTTTAAATAAGGTGGAAATGTAGGCCATGGGCAAAGAACAAAACAATGACTTAGTAAATTCTCATTTAGATTCTTTTTGAAACAAAGACATCAAACATCTGCAGCTACATCCATTTATCCATGGTTCAGCCACTGAAGGACTAGACATAGAAAAGAGAAAGAGAGAGCTGCAGAATTACATCTTTATTATTATTGAAGCAAACATTTTAGGTGTCTGAGAGTAAAATATGAAGTCTTATATGTTTGTGTTTCTCTGTTGCAGAGTACAGTCGTTTTGAGGCTAAGATCCATGACTTGAGGGAACAGCTGATGAACAGCAGCATGGGCTCTGGGACGACAACGCTAAGGAGTAATCCAAAGAGAGGCTTCTACATCAGGTCTCACACTAAAAGCAGAGAAACTACCTTTGATACTAGCCCTATAGGATGAGATCAAAGTGGCTTGAGGATACAGTTTTTGGGTTAATGCATCATTTGACTGCAGCATAGCAGAAATCCACAGCTTTTTATCAGTAATACGAGTGGTTATAGCATATATTGCATGGATGTTTCAAATACTTCAAACAATGCAGACTTAGTTCAATTTAATGTTGTTTAAAGCATTTTGAGTCAGAGAGCTAAAAATCGACCTGCACAAAGCCAAAAATATGTCAAGCATATTTAACCGAAGAAAATGTCATTATTTGAACTCAGCCGTCCTTCCACTTCAACACCATTATGCTGGCAACTGTGTCTGTTACAAAGAAACATTTGCAAAGCCTCGCTGAGTTGAAATGTTGAGTTTTGAAAGTCAGAATATGATTTATAGCCGCAAGAGCAGAAGTAGAAGCGTTATCAAAGGCAATGTATAGTCAGGCTTCAAAGGCACACAATATGAAGTAAGAATAGAGAAATAAAATGATGAGGCAAGCACTATACATACAAAAATCACAAAAACTACAAGCCTTAAGAGGAAGAGTGAAAGAAGAGGAAAAATGTAAAGTATCTGTCTGCAAATATCATCTCAGTCAACAGCATTAGAGTGTTTATTATTGTTGATTTACTTACAATAAAACCCCCTTGGTGAGAGTTCAAATCACTGTTTCCTGGGCCTTTATAAGCATTTAGCTACCATTTGATGTATTCAATGCCAATATTAGATTTACAGGGAATACCAGCAGGACACCACTGCATTACTGTGTATACAACAGACTCGCATGTTTACTGTAGGTAATCATTTAGAGCAGTCAACACAACCTACGTTACTGAAACACTCTTTATTTTCTGTGCAGTTAAATAAAAATGTCACAATTAATCCATCAAAACTAAGCTGTACAGCCACACAGCAACCAACCCACATTGAACTTACTCTGAAATGTTCCTTTTAAATAGTTACACCAACCAACGTATTAACTATGTTTATTAAAGACAAACTAAGTCATAAAGAGTACTTGTAGTACCTTCAAAATCATTGCCGGCTGCACTAATACTTTAAGCCAAAAACCAGCAGGCAAACATCCAAACACCACATCACATCACACTGCACAGAATGCACACTTGTCTTTATAAGAAGTGTGGGTGAGAGGACTAGTCGCTGGTATTCAAGGTATGTTTTGCTCAACAGAAAAAAAGTCCTGGAAAGAGAAGCAGTTCAAGGTTACAATTCTCGCCAGTGTTATACGTCCACTGGTACACGGTATGTCAGTGGAAAGCAGACGCTGTCAGTCATGCTTTTAAAGCCCATAATTAGGCTAAATCCAATATTTCGTACAAATTCTTTTTTTCTAAATAACTGAAGTCGTGCAGGGCGCTCAGTAAAAATGCCAATATAGCAGCGTACCCCCAATGTTTTATTCCCATCCACTTAGGGTTTCGTCTTTATGAAAATGTCAAGCATGTTTCTGGTCCTCTCTCTCCATTTAGTCAGCACACTTGTTAAAATTCAAAAATTGTTTTTTTTTTGGGCAGACATCTCTTCCAACTGTACGGATGTTTCTGCTATTACGATGCAAGTTAAAATATACTAAAAGCTCACTATTTGGAAAATCAGTGGCTTTAAAAAAAAAGATTTTAAAGGCTTTTTATGAAATGTCTAATTGAAATCCTCTTTTTTTCTTCCAGGGCTCTTTTTGACTATGATAAGACTGCCGACTGTGGCTTCCTCAGTCAAGCACTTGGGTTCAAGTTTGGAGACGTGCTGCACGTGTTGGACTGCGGAGATGAAGAGTGGTGGCAGGCCCGTAAGGTCAGCCCGCAGAATGAGGCTGAAGAGGTTGGCTTCATCCCCAGCAAGCACAGGTCAGACACTTTATATGTAGCAAACTAACTGAAATGTAGAGTAAAGCGCTGCAGCTCGGTGCTAATGACAGGTTGTCGCACCTTTGTCAAACATTTTTTTTCTTCCTTACAGGGTGGAAAGAAAAGAGTGGTCTCGTGTTAACACCAAAGAGAGGGTGCGTTTGTTCATTATAGCTTTCTGAAGGAGGGGAGTTCATTCAAACTGGGTCCTAATCAGTAAATATCTGCTCTTGTCTCTGTTACAGGACCTTGGTCGGGACAGCTTGAGCACACAAGGTAATTCGGTGGGATGCTCTTTTGCATCCATTAAGAGATTAGTAATATGCGTTAAAGGTGCAAGTAGCAGGAACTAAAACAAATATGTGAACAAAGCAGTCTTATCATCACCTTTTACTCTACTCTTGGCATTGCTGATATCTCTAAATGCCTCTCCACTATTATTTGAGCAGTACGTTGACTGCCAGATATGAATCTAAGACTTCTCCTTCAATATTTCCCAGAAGGCTGTAATCCAAAGCACACATTACGTCAAACAGTCACGCCTTTAACATCTTGCCAATAATGACATCTCATACATTTGCTGCCACCTTTGAAAATACATCATCTGCGCTGCATATAAGTACAAACACACGCATGTCGGTGCAAACGTGTCATTTTTAAGAAGGCAAAAAGAAACCGAACGCTTCTGTGTTCTGTCACCAGGGAGAGATAAAGCCTCAAACAGTTATGAGACAGTTACCCAAGTGGAAGGTAAGGTGAAGTCTGCTCTTTCAGGCTTTTATATGAAATTTCATTGCTTTGATTTTCTCTTTTGTGAATGATCCCGCTCTCTCTTTATCCTTTCATTCTCTTTATGATAAGTACATTATGCAAGGCCCATCATCATTCTGGGTCCTGTGAAGGACAGGATAAATGATGACCTGTTGTCTGAGTTCCCCGATAAGTTTGGATCTTGTGTCCCACGTAAGTAATTACGCTGTCAGTCTCGGAGACATATGTGTTCGCCAGTTTTCACTTGCTGCCACCGCTGCCACATGCGACAATATTAAAGCGATGTGTGCGCAGTGCATCTGATAGAGGTAATGCTGAGATTCAAAATGGGGTGCGCTTTCTGTTCTTCATTTAACAGACACCACGCGGCCCAAGAGGGAGTATGAGGTGGATGGGCGAGACTATCACTTTGTGTCCTCCAGGGAACAGATGGAGAAGGACATCCAGAGCCATCGGTTCATTGAGGCCGGACAGTACAACAGTCACCTGTACGGCACGAGTGTCCAGAGTGTCCGTGAGGTGGCTGAGCAGGTGTGCAGCAGCGTGTTGGATAATGGGTTTTATAAAATGGGATCATTACCTCCAGATTCATTGAGATATTGAAAAGTAATGTCATAAAAACCACGGCTTTTAGTACTCAGAGTATGAAGTCAGGCACAAGGACATTACTTAAAGGAACAGTTTACCCCCAAAATATATTTACATATTTTACCTCTATACCTGCTATTTATTCATCTAAATGGGTTTGGGGTGAGTAGATATCTGCAGACTTGACCTTCTATCGTGTATAATATACTAAATAGCACTTGGGCTGTGTGGTGAAAAATCAGTACTAACGCTTCTTTCAGAAACCACAAAATCACAGTTTTTAGGATCTTTAAGCACCACAAGGCAAATATGTATGTCCATAGTATTCAGATGATGGCAGATATCTCTTCAAAACTGGTCAACCAACGCCAAACACTGTAGATAAATAATACTAAAACACATGGAAACAAAACCCTTACCCCTTTAAGTATGATGAATACGTTTGCACTGAAAAAACTTTGTTTTTTATAAAAGCAATGCTCCGTTTAAGTAATAAGCTGCATCTCTTGTAGCTCAATTAACCTACAGTATTCATTACTAAAATAACATTTTATTTTTGTACTTACTTGTCATTTCTGTTCTTGCTTGCATGCATGAGCAGCAGGGGAAACACTGCATCCTGGATGTCTCAGCCAACGCTGTGCGCAGACTACAAGCAGCTCAGCTTCACCCAATTGCCATCTTTGTGCGGCCCAAGTCGCTGGAGAATGTCCTGTATGAGCTCAAATCTTCTATATACATTTAGAAATGTTTTTTCTGATGATGATTATTTTTTATAGCTTGAAAGCAGGTGTGATTTTATATTTATTTGATTTGATTAACAGAGAAATCAACACTCGCCTGACAGAGGAGCAGGCCAGGAAAGGAATGGACCGAGCCCTCAAACTAGAACAAGACTTCCTAGAGTGTTTTACCGGTAAGAGCATGCAGCAGTCACATGTGCATGAGGGTAGGGCACAGAGGCTTGGATCTCACCCCTCCCTGAGCCTGGTTCTGCCGGAGGTTTCTTCCTGTTAAAAGGGAGTTTTTCCTTCCCACTGTCGCCAAAGTGCTCATATGATTGTTGGGTTTTTCTGTATTATTGTAGGATCTACTGTACAATATAAAGCGCCTTGAGGCGACTGTTGTTGTGATTTGGCGCTATATAAATAAAATTGAATTGAATTGAATTGATTTCATGTACCAAACTACTATACTGATTTTCCTTTCTCAGTAAACGCATAAAATCAAAGGCTTATTTATTCAAATAATTAATCATCAAGAAAAACGTGTTTGGTGTTAAGTGAATGTATACCAATCGAGTGAATATTAATATTTTAGATTGCACTTATGTAACAAAATTACATGGACATTTTAAATGTAAAGTCGACAAAAAAGTAAGCATTTTTTGTTAATGCACTGTCTATCCACTGTATTCTTAGCACGGAGATTCACATTTAGGGTTTGGCAGAACCAGATGGAAAAACAGGATTTTATGCATCTGTGTTTGCACTCAAATGTAGGATTACTCATAATCTATTTGATATGGAAAAAAATCCTCTCTTTCATCATTACAAGATTCTTGAAACAACAGGTTGACCGTGTTTTGCTGGCGCTCTCATGCACACTTTAGAAGGTGATCAAACTTCCTCTTGTAGTTCTTGTAGCTTTTTTCTGTTTAATGCCAACAAATGCCAGCGACCGGGCTCCGCGCTCCCGTTTGTACTGGCACGACTGAACGATCTGAATAAGAAAAGGAATGCCTTTTGGGAGGACTCAGGGCATTTTAACATTTAAGCGATGCATTTAGGGCAAATCTCAGCAGTCGGCAGAATATGAACGTTCGGTTTCACATCAAATTCAACGCTGTCTACAATTTCTAACAAATCACGAACAGTGGGGGTGTGTGACATTTCATCAACCACTCAAAGCACGTGGGAAACTGTGTAGAACTACTTACTTGATGTGAATGTGCCTCTTCTTTGATGTCATACACAGATTGTAACAATATTTATAATTGATTATATCTTAAATTGTCATTTCCCCTGTCTCTCTTTATCCCCACCCCACCACCCAACCAATGTTTCAATTTCATCTCCTGTCTTTGCTCTTTTCTCTTAATTTCCTGTTGCCTGTGTCATTTTTTTCTTTAACCCGTCCCTTGATTTGTTTGTTCTTTCCTTTTCTCTCCTTCTGTCGCACACGCTGTCACCCGCTGCAGCTGTCGTGGAAGGGGACAGCTTTGAAGAGGTCTATCACAAAGTAAAGACAGTGATTGAGGAGCAATCAGGGCCTTACATCTGGATCCCCACTCGGGAGAGGCTGTGATGCTGCACTCGCTCGACCACCCCTCCCTCACAACCACCGACCGACCGCCACCCTTCACCCTCACAGCCAAGCCAGCCTCGCCTGCCTGCCTGTCTGTCCTCCAGCAAAGTCAGTGCTTAGGCAATCACTGAGAATGACACAGAGAGACAAACGCATACTAAGACAAAACACAGCGACACCCCGAGGCAAAGAACGATACCAAAAAAATGCATAAAAAGGAGAGAGACTCTGACACAGATGTAAATGCAGTGATGTATAAAGAGACTGAGAGAAAAGACTAAACCAGTATCCCACTATAATGAAGCCGACCCAGTTCACACTTTGCATTAAAATGCATCTTGGATACATAAGTGGACAGCTCTAGATGCAGCTGTGACTGCACCCTAAACTGGGTGCTGGTGGGGGTGGGGGGGATGCAAATATCCAAATCACAGTTATTAACTTGTGTATATGTAATGTGTTTAACCTGTGTTTGGATACAGGTGCACTTTCCCACCAAATAGGAAGCAAACGAAGTGACTATTTGAGGCGGATTTCAGTTGCATTTTGATGCCGGGTGTGAACTGCAGCCCACGTCACCTGGAGCTCGACACAACAGTCTAGATGTATGTGGACATGAGACATTAATTCTGAGCAGGGCTCGAAAGAAAATAAAGGACGACCTTGCAGAGATGGACCCTGAGGTGGTATCGCCTCACCTACAGAGCCATCTCGAGTCTCATGCCGACATTGAACACCTCAGTGCACCGATGTCTCAGATGGAGGTCCCCCGCCCCCCCAAAAAAAACAAAAGACAGTGGCCACTCTTTTTATATCACCTCCTGGCTTTCTGTCCTCCTCGTCCTGCCAGCTCTGCCTTGTTTCAGGACAGGAACGGGAGAGACCGAGAACAGGGGGCCCAGATCCAGCTGAGTCCCACGTTACCAGGAGTCCTTTCTCAGCAAAGACCCGCTTTTTTTTTCTTTTTCTTTTTTTTTCTTTTTGTGAATCTCATCTTGGTTCTGGGTGTGAACTCGGAATAACACTTCAGTGGCCAAGACTGACGTTTGTTCGGGTCATCCCATGTTGAATATTGCAAGGCATTATTTAAAGGCAGTTCAAATAATTATATTGCTAAAAACCTCATACGCTGAATTTCTGCATGCATCCTCGAAGACAACGGAGAGAGGAGAGAAAAACAAAGGGAAAAAAAATAATGATAATAATCTAAAGGAAGGAGAAAAAAGTGAAGGAGTTTTTTTTTTTTTTAGCATGTCTCAAGAAGAGAAGAGAGACATGATCATGTGATTATGGTCATGAGAGGCCAGTGCTGAGCATACTAGATGCTCTGGCGTGTAGTCTAGCCTCAACTCTCTTATGCACACATACACACTCATGCACCCACACACACGAACACACAATCGTAGGGTCGTAAACTCAGCTGTAACCTAGCACACCTCTACAGGCGGATTGGCTGTTCTGACCTGCTAGTCAGCATCCAGGATGAATGTTATCTCTCTAGGCACAAACAGCAGAGCTCTTAGCTTCATCGCACCACAGCAAACTCATCGGTCATTCTTCCAACAGATGCCCCCCTCCCCAGCCGCAGACGTACACACCGTCTCCAGTTGTCGCAGTAAAAAGCCATGGCGTATGTGTGTGTGTAAGTGTGTGCGTGTGTGTGTCTGCGTGTGCACGGTGGTGCTCGTTCATGTGCGGGGACTCCTCTGTGTGGGAGGAATAGGTCCTTTTATCCTCTCTCTCTCTTCCAGTTTTCCCTGCTTCTTTCTCCCTCTCGTGTCCACACAAATTAAAGCTAAGTCATGTTTAACAAATAAATAGCCTATATATATAAATATATATATATGCATATATATCTTTTTTATGACAATTTCTAACGGGATTAAGTGTGTAAAAAAAATCAACATTTCCAAATGATATTCCATTGATTTTTTGTTTTTTGGGGGTTTTTTTGGGTAATATTGCAGTTTGGTTTTTGGATTTACACACGTTCCCATTTTTCGTGTTGCAAAGCGCAGCAGAAAGCTACACACAACTAACTGAACCGTTGAAGTCAACGTAAAGCAGACCTCACACTAGAACTGACAACACGTGACGTGTTCTCATACGCGCTGAAGACAAACTGAAACACATGTGCAATGCAGCTGCGTGCGTCTGTGTGACTGTGTGCGTATGCGTTTGCCGCTTATGTGCGAGAGTGGCAAGAAAGTGCGTGTCGTGTATAAAATAGAAGTGATGCTATATGAGAACATCCATCCTTATGGTTGTAATGTGTGTGTGTGTGAGTGAGAGAGCGAGACACGCACATGAAGATGTAGTGCAATACTGCTATGATGTTATGCAATGAAGATGGTTTTATGGGTCTAAGATTTAAACTGTATAAAGTTTGCACTGACGGCATTATATGCTACAGGTATCAGCGGGATAAAGATGGCGAGCGAAAGCAGGAGGACCCCATGTCAAGATTTTAAGAGCATGTGTTTTGTATTTACTTATGATTTGTTCTGAATTAAAAGAGTAAAGGTGGAAGTATCGATGGAAGTGACCATTCATATTTATATTTGTTTACTTTATGCTCACATGCTTCTGTCAGTTCAGTTTGGAAAAGCTGAAGCTTGTGAATGACGACTATCAATTTCTGTTTGAAATATATATATATATATATGTATATATATATATATATATATATATATATATTCAGAACTGTCACTAGTTGCATCACATGTCTGTATATTTTTGTATTTTTTCACATTGAGAGAACTCTCGGGTCTTGGCCAGAAATGCTGTAAATATGTTGTTGGAGTGCCGTGTGGGTTTAGGTTTTAGCCGTTCACACTGCTGAACTGGTGCAAGTGCAGCATCCATCAGAGCCACAGCCCAGTTTCTAACTGCTCAAACACAGAAACGACACACGCAAGGAGATTTCAGCACGTCCACACACATGCATTTAACATTTACACATAGAGAGAACTCACGGAAACTGCGACACATCCATGAATTGAATAATATGTTTTGGGTTTCTTTATTTGAGGGTTCAGTGTATTTCTTAATATCTCTCTCAGCCATCCTTATCATAGTGTGATATTCCTTATAAAGTATATGAATTTTTACAGAAAAGACTGATTACAAAGTTACAACAAAGTCAGCTGATGCAGAAAAATATATTTAACAATGACAGTATCAAGCAAAATAAAATGTTCCAGTTCAGTGAAGCGCTTGTTGTAAATTAGCTATAAAATAATAAAAATTAATTTAAAAAATGCTTTCTGAAAATGGACTCAGCAGCCTTCTTTTTTTCCTTTGTTCGCTTGTTCCTGTTAATAATTGGATTCCCACCCCCCACCCCAGTTCCACAGGTGAAGACTTGCAAGAAAACAACAGTCCTGCCAGAGGAGGGCACTCATTCTCCATTTACAGCTGCTTACACAAGCTCCTCTCAGATGTATTTGCACAGACTTGCTCTGGCTCTTATTTGCTGGTTGCTTCCCCACCCTGCCTTCACTCATCGGGGGAACCATTTTCTCTTTAGAAAAGCACACAATCACGAGGATCCCTTCTTTTGATCGCATGATATGCTGCAGTGCGTGCGTGTGTGTAGGTAGACATTCAGGTTGTGTGTAATGCTGCTGTGATGCTATATCCCTGTGATTGCTTAACCTCTTTGGTTTAGAAACTAGCAAATGCCACATTTATTTATTACCTGAGCTCGTTCTCTTCATGAACTCTAAATTTAGTTCTTATTATGCAGCCACAAATTAACTATCGCCGCTTGAAAAAAAGGCCTTTGGCAAAATACAATAAAAATCCAGAAAGCTTTTAAGCTTACTGACTTGCCAATGGGCAGGTCATTACAAACTCCTGCTGTGCAGCCAAGCAACTCACTGAACTTTTTTTTGTGCTTGTGTAAATCCCATTTTTCCCTAAGATATCCCAGCTTAGAGCAGAATCAAAACATATCACCTTTGTAGAGCTTAATAAGAGTTACTGAAAGAAGTTAAGTGGTTTAAATTACATTTTATCTTTAACCACTTATTCGGTTCCTGAAATACAGAACATTGTTATTCTATCTGACCTGAGCCCAGTGCCTGATGTATTATAAGTACAAGTGACAAACAGAATCAGGCAGAAGGATGAGAGAACATCCATCAAAGACCATAAACAGGATTCGAGCTGACAAAACGGTGAAGTCTTACAGCCATCAGGTTACTAACATCCACATGATTCTGTTATCCTCCTATCACTCATCATGTCTACTTCATGTACCAAGGCACGCAATGCATATACCCACAAGCTGGTGTAAGAATGCACAGTTGGACTCTTGAAGAAGCCAGATGCCTGACAGATGGATAGATGCGGGGAGAGAGAAGAGGGAAAAAAAACAAAATTAAGTTGCTTACTTCA
Organism: Etia nguti; assembly: GCA_015106755.1. Classification (NCBI taxonomy): domain Eukaryota; kingdom Metazoa; phylum Chordata; class Actinopteri; order Cichliformes; family Cichlidae; genus Etia; species Etia nguti. The sequence goes on from VUQG01002327.1 coordinate 100,206, forward strand.
AAGTTAGAATTTGAAATTTCCTCCTAATTAAGAAACCGACTCTGTGAATAAACTCTCTCTTTAATCATTAAAGTGATTCATGGTTTGCAACCCTGATTCGCAGATGTACAAACACTCCAGTGTATGTATTCCGTCTTACTGCCAGGATGGGAGGGGGGGGGTGTCCTTTTAAACAAAAAAGTGTGCTATGATTTACCAATCACTCGGACCCAAAAGCAGCACAAAGTCAAAGGGAAAACGTCTAAAAGATTTATTGACTGAGAGATGGTGGACTGAGTAGAGGCTGAGGAGTGAGTAGTCTTTAAATGGCGAGCTGGAGAGTAATGCATTGAGCAGCGAGGGAGTGATTGAGCAGGGAGGTGGGCGAATGGAATGGTTTGGTGGTCATCTGTCTGCAGACAAGCAGATGACAGTGAGCAGACAGGCGAGTTGGCACACACAGGAGGCTCAGCAGAGGTGACCGTGCGATCTGCCTCGGAGGAGTGCCGATGGTTCGGTGTAGCGCTGATGCTGATTGGAAGAGGACGTGCAGGTGTGGCAGCTGCAGGGACCTCGGGCAGGGGAAGGCCAAGGAAACGCAAACACACAGAGATACACAGAAACACCCATAGAAACAGAAGGGAGAATGCAAGAGAGACAGAAACACAGGGACCAAACCAGATTTCTGGCAGAGCCACGACAGAGGGATGAGGAATGAACGCTTCCAAATGTAATAATTAAATCATGCCAGTTATTAGAATCAAATTTCTCTCCAAATATGAAGAATGTGAAATCTGGTGGAAGGAAATTAATAGTGAGACTGTTTGATCTTCTAACTCTGTGCAATGGAGCCTATAGTCATTACGAGTTGCAAGTCTGTCGTGTTCCACCAGCAATTATTCACAGCGGGCTTCACAACGGGCAGATGAGGGAGCAGTGCCTCTTTTTACCTGTTGCCGGGGTCCAGAGCTGCAGTGACAGGGCTGGATTTGGATGAAAGAACAGCTGACGTGTGAGTGCTGGAAAGAAGATTCAACTGAGAATCTTTTTTTTTCCTAGGTATTCAAAGCAACCTCCAAACCTCTGAACTTCTGTACAGGGAAACCGGTGAAGCATTTCAGTACAACACAAGCTATCGCACAACTCAAAGCCAATATTATCAGCGGACCTGAAGGCCCCCTCCCGAGGTCTTCCTGGAACCTTTACTTTTAGTCCTAACTTCAGCAGGGGTAGCCTTACGAAAACAGTGGGATATTTTCAGTAGATAGGCCCACTTTTTTTCTTCTTTTTTTTTTTACAGTTGCATGAGCTGTCAGATAGGCGTGCCTGTATTCGTCTGAACAGCTGTAACTCTTTGGTTAAGGTAATCCTCTTACATCTACATGATAATATAGCAGACATCTAGGAGTCTTAAAAAAAAAAAACAACCCTTCACCAGGAACAGTCAGCGATAGGCATGCTTCACCGAGATGTTTCAGTCACACAGCCAAACATACGGCTCTAACAGACGACTGTCAGTATCATTTGTTACCTTAATTACAACATGACAGTGGCAGCCTGAAGTGGAGGATCAAACGCAGAGCCATTCCTCCTCGTTCATATTTCATACCAGCCCGCTGTGTTTGACTGATCCCTTCTTCTCCTTGTTATGCTCTCGCACCCCCGAGGCCCCACCTGGTGCCAGCCTAGCTGTTTGTGCAGGATGACTTTGAGTTCATTGCTCAATTGTTCGTGTCTCTATTGTTTATCACGTGCCATATTAGTAAATCTGGATGATGTCACTTTGGATGCTTCATTGCTCTTTATCCATGTATCAGACTGTCTGCATGAAGATGAGATGATTCATCCTCAGACCGGTGACGGGCAGGGTGTGGTGCAGGATTTTTGCCATTACGATGGCACTTTATGCTGGTGTGAAAACAGCTGTCATCCCAAATCCCTAGACCAAGATAATAACTGCTCCTGCAGTTAAGTCTAATGGGTTCCTTTGCTTTTCTCTGAGTCTTAAAGGCTCATTTAAAAAAAACCACACACACACACAGTGCAGTCAAGACAACCATCAAAAATATTTGTATGTGTTTTTTTCCCTTGTTTCTTTTTGTGATAATGATTTGAATGGATTGTGATTTTACTTCTCTTGAAAAAAGAGAAAAAAAGCAAACTGAATACCCATGCGCACCCAATTAAAGTGAGGAAGGGCGGTTTGTGAGAAATTTTACCTCGTGCTTATTTAGCCGAAAAACAGCGACGTGGAAAAGATTTTAATTTTGCACCGTGAGGTTTTGCCGACCCGAGAGAACGACAGCGATTTCAGAGTACAGCCTTGTGGTGTCACTTTTGTTAAGCTGCATCTGCAAAAACAGAGCTTAACCCGTGAAAGCTTATAATGTCACCTGAGCCAAATGCACACGTTTCATTTTGTAGTATCAGTGATGAGGTACGATGCCAGAATCAGGATGATGGCCTACAGAAACATGCCAGCATTTGCATTTTTACATTTCTGCTTAATACCCCCGTTTGCCTACTGAGCAATACACAAAATACTAAATGCACATGTGTACAGCTGGAAAATAATAGATAATGAAAGGATACAGACTTTTTAGGGCATTTGTGGACGGCTCCTGTTCTGTCTCTTCAGAAAAGGAAGAGAAGCAGAGCTGAAAATACCCGATTGTGCAGTGAGTCAAGATAGAAGCTCGTGCGTGGCTCTGCCAGCAGAGCTTGGCTTACAAAATGTTAATGTGCATTTTTACCACTTGTTCCTGATGCGTAAATAGCTCTTTAGCTCATTACATCCTCTGTGTCATTATGTCACTGTGAAAATATTTTAAGACTGTTGGGAGTTCACATCTACAGAATGTCAGGCTGACCGTGCTTAGACAAACCTGGGCGCGCTAAAAATCTGCTAAAGTTTGATCTGCTATTGACTGCAAGGTTATTTGACATCCTTGGACCATCAAACAATTAGGTAAGTGATCTTGAGCAAAATGCTGAATGCCAAACTTTTAACAAAATGTGTATGTATAGGGAAACTAAAAGCTTTCAGCCGGGGTTTTGCCACGTTTTTTTTTTTTTTTTTTTTTTTTCCAAAAACTTA
>VUQG01002327.1:111580-137610 GCA_015106755.1 Etia nguti
CTTTTAAATTTGATTTTTTTTTTTTTTTTTTTTTTTTTACTGCAGCTGTTACTTCCTTTTAATTTACAAGTCATCTTTTCACATAACGCACAACAAGAGAGTGCAGCTGCCAGAGTAATTTATTTGGCTGAGGCCCGGCCTGTTGGGTTGAAAAATACAGACAGCACTTTTTTAGCTTCTGGCGATGGAGCGAGGAGGGGGAAGTGTCATCTTGTCTCTTTAGTGGTTTCTTCCATATCACTTTCTCAAACCACGGCTACCCTTATGCTAAAGCAGGTGACATCTTTTAGTTTGGCAACTGAAAAGATGCACCGTTCACTGTCTGTTCCAAACAATGAGTTTGCACAGCTACAGGTTGGTTCCTCGGAGGCAAAGCAGTTCGTAATGAAGCCACTTTTAAAATAGTCAACTGTGTCAAAATGTGTTGTGATGCTTTGTCCGCAGGTAGGCATCTTTATCGACAGAAGCGCTGAGATTTTTCACTAACGAAGTTAATGAAGCTCCTGTTCTATTTTGGTGCAGATCCTTAATTAATGTGATTAGCAGCACCTGTGTTTACCTACTATTTCATGTCCACATGGCAAATTTTTGCTGAATAGTAAAGGCACTCAAATTCTGGCATATTGTTAATTATTTTTAAAAAACTAATATAAAAGTATTACAGCATCTTTTAAGACTATATATATTTTTCCTTATAAAATAGGGTAACCCCATTAGCTGACAGTGGTGCAGCTCGTAGCTGACAAGTGGTGCATCTCCAAAGTGTTTTGGGTGAAAGTCACATGGAATGGGGAAGGTGAGACTACCCTCTAAAACCTTTCAAAAAGCAACAACACCCATCATCGGTTTATTCTTTTTCCTCCTAGCTCGTCCAAGGCACAACTGCTGTGATGAATAGCGTAATGCCGCTCAGTCTAATCGAAACCACAGTGTCTCAAATGGAGAAAGGATGTTTTTTTTTTTTTTTTTTTTATCCGAGAGGCCTTACTTGAGCCTCAATCCTTTCTTTCACAGACATGTATCCTTTTCTTTTGCTACTCCTTCCACATCCTCTGTCTCCTTGATGTTTGACTGGTGCTATGCTGTTTTCTCTTGCTGACTGTCTCCCCTGCCGTGGAAATGTGGATCGTTTCCCAGAAATCCTTTTAAATGGAACCGATTTTTATAAGAAAGGGATTTGCATTTAAAGCAACCTCCCCCCTCTCTGAAAGCCTGTAGCCCATCATCCTCAGTACCTCAATCCGATGATTAGCTTCCTCAAGAGTTAAACAGGCATCTGAGTGCCACAAGTACTCTCAGTCCATGTCTCTCTCGCTCCCTTTCTCCCCTCCTCCTCCTCAGAGAGGGATACATATGGCAGCTGGGAGTTGCAGGTGGGTGATAGTTTAGCTGGTGAGAGGATACACCCCCAGCCCATACATCCATGTCAGGCATTCACTTTGGAGAGCCAGTCTGTCCTCCACCCACACGCTACTCTCTGAGAGTGGGACACAATGGGGACAGGCTGCAGCGGAGAGGGAATGAGGCCACAGCCTATCAGCTATAAGCACCAAGGAGAATGGCACTTTTAGAGGGATGGGGGTTCTCTTTGAAGTGAGTCAAGGAGAGATGGGCAGACCGGCATGAGTCAACGAAATGGAAAGAGCAAGTGCAGTGAGGGCAAGGAAGGTGCAAGTATGTGCACGCCTGCACCGCGTATAATGAGCAAAGTTAGGTATACTGCCTATTTGCATTCTTTAATCACACACCTAGGGCCAGATATGAGAGATATATGCAATGGGCTAAATATGTGATTATAATAAAAGGATTAAGAAGGCCTTTAATTAGAAGACAACAACAGAGAAGGAGCTATTTATCTCGGGTCCATCTTTCTCATTTATCTTGCACACTAATCACAGTTCTCATTTGAGGCACACCGAGCATTGTGTTGGAAATAAATCCTTTGTGAAACGTTTCTTCGTGCCATTGTTGCGCGATACCTTGTGATGTTTTCGTTGCTACATTCGAAAATAGAATGAAGTCTTAACGGGAAAGAAGCAACATGAGGCCAGCGAGACGTCTGAGGCTGGATGTGCAAGAATTGATTAAAAAAGGCAACCTTGATTTAACAAAAAAAAAAAAAAAAAAAAATTCTCTGCTTGAAGCACGCTCCATCAGTAGACTTGATTCGATTTGTGTCTGGGATATTTTTCCTCACTGCGTCAGAGGTTGACCTACATCTTCCGTTTGGCCGTTTTGAGTTAAAATGCAACTCATTTGGTTTGACATCAACTTAGAGAGCACGTGCATATTTGATCCTACCTTCATGTACATGCACACATCTTGAGCGTGTCTCCCAGGTACTGCTTTCATATACCGCTCTGAACCAAGTGGGCTCTGCTATATACGGCATAACATGGAAGCATTGCTGTGTAGCTGCCCTCCTACAGTTCTCACACAGCTTAAAGCTTTAAGAGAAAGTCATGCTCCAAAACACAGAGGGTCAAGAAGCATAACACCTTTCTTTTTTTTGCAGCGTGGTATCTTAGTATCTAAATTTCTATGGATTTGCCGCACATGAAAAAGTTCTTTACCTTCTTGCCTTCCTTCATATCCACAAATAGCTGCTCAACCCAGTCCAATCATTGCGCTGTTAAACTTTGTCCTTTTTTCTGTCATTGGACAAAAGCGTGGTTTTGCAATTCAAACAGTTTGCAAACTACTGAATCCGCCTCCTGCTGAAACCATAATGTAGCTGGCTGAGGAGGCAAAATAATGCTCTTTGTACTCGAGCAAATAGCTCCACATCCGAAGATGAGTTTATCTTTATTCCAGATATATCGGTCACCGCCACACAAGCAGCCAATTGCAGGCTCGTAGCGGCAATTCGTGGCTCAATGGAAGAGAATTAACTCTCAGTTGGGTCTGTTGTTGGTTGAATGTGGGAAAAGTGTGATGTGTCAGAATAAAAGGGAAAATTCTCGCCGAGAGTCTGTTCTCTTGTATCTTTACTTAGATGTGTCAATCCTTAGATGGTTTATTTAGCTGGAGTCTGCACTGTTAGCTTCAAGCTGTCCACCTCCCACAGCAGATTAGTCACTGGGAGCTGTGAGAGTGTGTGTGTGTGAGTGAGCGTGCGTGCGTGCGTGCATGCATGCATTTTCTTCTGCAATTTTTTCCCCCCAAAAATGAATTGGAGATTCTGCTTTAGTCAAGGCTTTGATAAAAACTCAGTTGTAAGTACAGCAGCAGACACTTTTGGGGCTCGTAGCGAGGTCGTTAGATGCATCACAGCAGTCGATGGCTCTATGTGGGTTTTTAATCTTTTCATCTAGAAAGATTTGAAATAATATAGGTCACCTGTTATATATTATTTTATAAAAGTGAAGATTTGCATGCTTTTTTTCTCCTTTAACCAATATATATATATTTTTTTGCAGCTTCCAAAGCTGTAGTTCACCAATCTTCAGTCTTTGTGAATGAAATAGTTTTTTTTTTTGTAGTCACGACTAAATGGCACAAAGCTCCAATCATGCTAATAATTAATCTATAGTTATCTAGCTTGCAAACTAGCTTGTCTAATTATTAAAAGACTAAGCCAGCACGGGGGTGGAAGAGTATCCTGCTGGTTAGGAAGATCATCCCAGATTTCGGCGCTGTGTGACTCCAAAGTATCCACTCTGCGGGGGTGCCAGCCTGTTACTGACCCAGACATCAGCCTTTCTGACAGGAGAACAAAAGTATGAATATCCTCTTAAGACACTGAGAAAGTGTTTGAAAACAAGAATGCAATTAGCACCCTCCCTTTTTGCTTTTGTCAGCTCTGTGGACTTTCGGTTTACATTCTGCAAACTTTTAAGATGGTGACCTAAATTGAGGCTTGCAGGCATTCGAGAGCAGTGTTGACCACAGCGTGATGGTGTATGATGGGTCAGTTAATGAAGTATCTTTATAAACTGGTCACACCTGAATTTGGACTCTGAATATCTTCTGCTCTGGTTAAATAAGCAAATTAACTGCGTGCTGTGGGCCAAATGTTTATGCATGTTTGTTGAGGTATTTTCCTTCTTTGCTGTGATCAGTGTTGGAGTCGTTACTCAAAAAAGTCATTATTACACATATTACACTGAACACTTTTCTTAAAAGTAATGCAGTACGTTACCTAATTACCCCCAGGAAAAATTAATTTGTTATACTGCTCGTTACATTACCTACTCGTTACGCTGTAAAATAGCTGAAACACACTCTCTCATAATCACCATTTAACAATATAAACCTCAGGCGACAACCCCACACACCAACACAAATCCCTAATGAGGACACACATCTCTAAGATCTTTCTCTTAGTAGAATACAAAGCTGACCGCACAAAGCAAAGATGAAAACCAGCACAAAAAAGCGATCGCCGCAGTGATTCTGGTTTAGAAACGTAAACAGGTTAGAAAGGGTGGTTGCAACCTGACTGCTCATCTGTTTGTTACCTGTTGAAGTTCTGTATCTCAAAAGACAGAACTTCAGTGCTGACCTCAGCAGCCAGCATCCACTCAGCTTTCACTCCGGGATCTTGACTATCTTAGTGTTAGCATACTGTCTGTGCAAATGCTTGCAAAGAACTAAAGTTATAGTAGCAGCATAATGCAGTTGTTTCTGTCCCCGATGCAGTTTTTCACGTTACCATTTATCTCGTCCTTTTGTTCAATACTAAATAAATGTCCATATCCACACTCTATATTGCATCGCCATTTTCCTTCTCTGACACACAAACTGAAATCAGCTGATTGTAGTGCAAATGCAAGACCTGCATCAAGACAGTTGTCTAAAAACTCCAAAGAATTGGACTACTGGGAACCGGTTCTCGATTCCCATCTCTAATCTAGGATGATTTTTTTCTGATGTATAACAAACTGAAGATTTGTGACATTTGTCTTTTTGCAGTCAAACATGCAATTGTGGCAGTTTCTTCTACCAACTCTATCACAGGATTCAAGACCATTTCATACCCAAAGTTAATGTCAGATTGACGTTGTGGATAGACGTGATTTTTGCACCGCTCAATTTTTTTTAATCTGCTGCTTTGTGCCACTGCTGCTGCAGCTGGGTTGAAGACACATGTATGATGGTGTCAGTCATAATGATATGTCAGTAGAGAAGCTCAAAGATTTAAAGATTACACCGAGGGAGATATTGCAACAGTTTGAAAAGATTAAACTTTGTGGAAAAAACTTTGAAAAAACACTGTAAACATCATATTTAAATGGATGATTTTTCATTTAGACAGTTTCTTTATATCTCTGTACTCCAGCAAATATCAGGCTTTGAATCAAAGAAAAACTTTTTATCTAAGGCACAGCTGTGCAGGCTTCCATAACAGAAAATGGTATTGTAAAAGTCTCAAGCGCTAAAATGCACCGTCTAGTAAATGTCTGTTTTGTAAGATGCTTTGCTTTCAGTCGTCTGACATCAAAATCCTTCATAATGAATGACAGTCATTCAAGTTCAGAAGCTTGAATTACAAGATTAAAAGGTGTAGCAACCTCGCAAAAACATACCAAGGAGTGTTAAGAACATGTTTTGTTCCTTTTGAGAATAAAGTTAAAATTTCAACAACAAAGTTGAAATACTATTTAGAGAATAAAGAAGAAATAAGGTTAACTCCTTTAAGATGAATTTATGGCCCAGGTTAGCTAGTGTGTCTACTGTCCAGGGATAGCTGGTCTGCCTCCAGAGAGCTCTGTTGCTAGTTGGGGGCAGTGTACAAAGTATGTGGCCACTACTGCTTGTACTGTTGTTGGTCCTTCAGCAAGCCGAGGGTATAACGTACTAGAAGCTGGAGCGAAACAAGTGGTGAACACAATGAAACATGTCCACTGCAACCCCTGTCTGTGCTTTCCATCCTTTATTTTTATATTTGAAGTTGTTGGGTTGTTTTCATTGCTCTTCCATTCCCAGTGAACTCTGCTATCGCTCATTTCCCTCCGCAAACTTCATCTGCTTTTAGCAATGCAGTTAAGGTTTTGGAGAACAGTACAGGTGCATGTAATGTGGCTCTAAAAGGAAGGCTTTACTTGTCCTGTCATATTTGCATTTGTAGCCTGCTTACAAGTGAATGTGTTCCTTTAATTCAGTTAACTTTCAGTAACTATCCCGTGTAAATAATGTTACATTTAAAAAAAAAATAAAAATAAAAAATAAATACTTATAACCCTAATTTCAAGGCCTTCCTTCTATCTCTGTTAGTAACAGCAGGGAGCATTCATAAAGAGAAACTAGATAGGGGGGATATGAGTATAAATAAGAGAAGACGAATGAAATAGGAGAATCAAGAAGTCAGTCAGCTGACAGGATATACGTTGCAGGCAGTTTTTCTGAATAGAATAGTTATTTGTCTCTTTTTTAAGCAAAAATGTCCAACCTTGGAGCACTTTGCTTTTTTTTCTATGATACTTTAAAAGCAAACAGATTAATTTTAAAGAGTGCATTAATCCATTAATCACCACTAGTGGTGGGGTTTCGTAATTATAGTCTCCAGATTTCAGTAAAAATGATGCATGATCTGTTCTGCCTCGAAAGTCAACACAATCAGCCAGCACCAGTAATTTGTCTTCTTTGTATTTTGGGCCTCATCTTAAGTTATGTGTCTTTCTTTCTTTTTTTTTTCTTCCTTTTTTTATACCTTGTACAGTATCCGAAAGCAGAATGACTTGTGGAATTGCAGAGCTTTTGAGAAGTGCACTCTACCCTCCAAAATAATAAAATAAAAAAAAGTCTGATCAAGAAAATCTTTTTAACAGTTTCTTTGTAATTCATTCTTTCTTTTATAGGATTCTGGATCAGGAGGCCACCAGGGAGCTGGTGCAGCCCGCAACAATGTTCTCAAAAAGCCTTTCAGTTTTTCTCAGACTTGGGTTATTTTTGAAGAAGACTTGAGAAACTGGTGCCCATAATTGGAAGTAGCAGGAGGTGAATTCTCACAGTGGCAGATCAATATGCCAAAGAAGGTGAAATATGCAGCAAGGCAATTTAACCAATCATGCTTTATGGAAGTGAGTTCAGGGCCTTCAGTGTTTAAAACCTGAAGTTTTTAAATGTGTCTGCTTGGAATTGAATTTTGAATGATTAATAATTTGAGCAGAAAGAAGGACGATCAATTCCTTTTTGCCGCTTCTTGCCAATATTAGCCAGTTACTCGTGTTTGCGGAAGTTCATTGGCAGGTACTTCATTATAGAAGTACTCGCATCTATTGTCAAATACTCATAGATGTCGAATCTCCTTAGGTAATTTTACTTCTAGTTTAGCTGCTTTGGGAATACCTCACAGCTATGTGTATTTTGTGTGTGTGTGTGTGTGTGTTTGAGATAAAAAGGACTGTTTGAGTCTAAGTTGCACGAGTGCTGTTCAGCAGTTGACACCACAGGTCAAGACTCGTTATTCGTAGGCGGCAATATAAAAAAGCCACAGAGCCAAGCTGATGTCTCATATCCTCTTAACCTTAACCTCTCATTTTATGCCATGGCTAAAACTTTTTCATACAATTGAGATTAGAGGTAAATATTTGCTGCGCGCTGACATGACTTGAATAAGTTAACAGTTTTTCTTTTCACTTAAACGCAGTTAATTAAGAGTGAATTGCAGTGCATTTTAGGTGCACCCTTTGAATGCTTTTACCTTTTTATATTTGTTTTGAGTTTCAGCACCAGCACCTTCTGGTGCAACATACAGATGTATTCACAATAAAAGCTACTTTACCTTATTCACAACGGGTCACCACAGAGGGTAGCTCTGCATGTTTGATTCTGTGTATTTTTATGCCAGATGCCCTTCCTGGCACAATCTCAAAGGGATTCGTTCCTCCTCCTGGGATCAAACCAGGTATCTCTCGCTCGATAGGCGAATGTGTAAACCCTCTACACTATAAACGTTTTTATTTTAAAAGGTGAATTATCCAGGGATTAGGGCATACATTCAGCAGTTTTAGTGTTGTAGTGAATTTATTAATAGCTAAGGAAGAGAGGGCGATCTTTCATACCAGTTCTCCAGCGTGAACTCGAAGATTCGCTGGGGAAATACACCTTCACTTGGAAATGATTAACATAATGATTCTGTCGAGCAAATCTCAGATGACCGTGTAAGCTGGAGCCAAAACATTCAGAGGGCAGGTACTGTAGACCTGGTCTTAATCCACAGAGCTTTGGGGTCAGTGGGTTTAATTCGGAGCACCGTTGATCTCTGTCGCAGCTTCTTTTGGTTTTTGTCCAGATTGAAGCTTCCTCCTTAACTAGGTCACATCCTGTCCTGGGACAGAATCCAACCACAACACTTATTGATATGCGTCCCTGCAGGCAAAAAAGAGAAAAGGTGTCGCGCATTAACACCTTCCCCAGCTCTTTCATCTTACTGCTCCTGTGAGGCTTACTTATAGTACCTGGGCTCATCCACATGTGCCTCGAGGGGAGGGGGTCTTTGTTATACAGTAGGTGGGGAGTGAAACTGTATCCTGCCCGACTGCTGTTCACGTGAATGATGTATGCATTGGCGGCACCAGACCAGGAGACAGGAAAAGGACAGGAACTACAGGAAGCTGGTGTCTAATCCCAGTAGACACAACTTTGTCAAAGACACACAAACACGCTTTATACACATACATTCATTTCATAATTTGCTAAGCATTCATTTTCACGTGCACTCGTCGTACAACAATAAACTGTTGAAATGTGACGGAAAATCCCCTCTTCCTTCTTTTCCATGTCTTCATTTGCACTGTGAGATAAGCTTGGTGTACCAAAAATGATCATTCTAGCATACTGTCAGTAATGCCTGGAACACAGTCACTTCTACCTCCTTAGCTTAGCTAATCATACAGACATGACAGCGCTATCAATATTCTCATCTAAAGCTGGCTTAATGGTCGGAGAGCTTCAGAATCCCCCCCCCCCCCCCCCCCCCCCACCCCCCCCCCCCCCCCCCCCCCCCCCCCCCTTCCTTCCCCTCCCCCCCCCCCCCCTTTTTTTTTTTCTCCACTTGCAGTTGTTCTGTCATTTAAGTGCACACCCTCTGACCTTGCATGCAACATACGAAGATCTTGAGTCCACTTCACTTTGTTTCAGTCCCCTATCTGACTTGGCCTCGTGTGGTACTGATCTAGTGGTTGTAAAATTCTTGATGATGATTATATAGATTTATATCTGTGACTAATCAGCAGTTTTACTGTAATCATGGTGCAGCATTAATACGAAGAAGGTTGTTTTGATAACCGCAAGGTCAGCTATTCCCAGCCAGCCCCTGAGGATTCAATTACACAACTTTGACTTTGCTCTATTCCTTGCTGTGTGCTTCATGGAACACTTTTGAGGAAACGTGCTCTCTGTACTATAAAAACAGACAAAAATAAAACAAGGTATAGAGTTCCACTTTTGTTGACAAGTTGGAGAGAACATGTGGAAGTGAAACACCTTGTAATATTAATCTATCGATGGCAGCATGACGAAATAGTCATACTCACTTTAATTGTCAATCAAAGTGAGTGTTTGCTGGGAATGTTTACTCCATTGAGAATAATAAACAGAGCTTGTCAAGCCATTGACCTCCTTGAAATTTCCACTATCTATCTTCCAGATGTTGAACAGGATGCTCCTGTGTAGAGTGACGGGCGAGTTGGAGGATTTATCAGTATTAAATGCTCATCTCTGCGCATGCAAGTTAGATCTAATACGTTAAAAGCGCGCTCATTCGTGAAAGAATGGGTTGTCTGTGGTTTCATGGTTGTCATGAGTGTGCGTGCCTGTGCAACATTAGCAGGCCAATGATTGAAATCATTTGATAGACTTAAACTAAGCATGCATTATCTAGCCAGGGTATAATTTAATCTGCTCAAACCATGCTAACTAGCTTTGTAGTGTTTAGTTTGACCTAATGGTGACAGGTTATCCCATGCAGTCCTTATTACAGTACTTGCTAATAAGCATTGTTAAAAAAGATAAATAAATATAAGTATTGGTAAGTATTAATTTAAGCAGACTATCAAACCTGTTTATATTTAGCTGTGAAACAATTTTTTTTTACCTAATTCTCTCCCTCCCTTGATGCATGCCATTTGTGCCATCCCAATGACCAAGGAAGGGGTTGACTTACAAGTTGGCTTTTATAGTAACAAGATGAAACCTTATAAAGAATGTGACATTTGCACATTTTCCCATTTTATACAGCTACAGCAGGGGTGAGAATGTATTTCAGTGTTTAAGTTTTTTGCACTTGTTAAAGCGGAGACACAAATCCCCCTTTGGGGTTGGATCAGAAAGGGCATTGGCGTAAAACTCTGCAAATTAAACGTGGAGCTACCTGCTGTGGTGACCCCTTGTGACAAGGCAGCAGCCAAAATGAGCTTTTTTTTAATAGATGTATGCAACAGTTGAATTGTCTCCTGATGATCTGAAGAGCGAATGTGCTGGTGATCAGGCGGAGAAAGCCCTGACCCACTTTTTTAGTTTTGCTTGTAGGTATGGTAGAATTAGAATTATTGGGTTTTTACAAAATGTTATGGGATTCATAAACGGTATTGGTTTAGATCACTGGGTAGAGCAGGAGACCTATGTGCTGATGCAGAGGTTTGGGTTTGAATCTGACGCGAGGCCATTTACTTGTGTTATAGTTTGATTACTTAGCTGAATACATCATGCAAAAAATTTGTAAAATTGTTCGAAAGCTACAACTTGAACATGACAAATGGGTAATGTTTTACATAGCATTAGCATGTTAGTATTTTCATTGCATGCCTACATTAGCATATAGCTCAAAGCATACAGCCTGACAGCTGCTAATGTGACTGTAGCTCTAACTTCTCTGATCAGCTGCTATTCTCAAGCAGAGAGACTTCCTTTAAAACTTTTTAGAATAACTTTTGGCATCATTAGGAGTTTAGTAGTTGAAGCTGAAATGATGAGACAGCGTCCCTCTACCCAAAGGAGTTCGTCTTCTCCTCCTGCTGGATGGTTCTCTGCTTATATGGTCGACAGAATGTCAGAAATGTACTGAATTATAATCCTGGGCTCATCTTTGTGTGTCTGCTCAGGATTGGACCGAGGAGTGAAGCACATTCCGGGAGGAGCTGAGGGCGGGCGTCTTTAATTTATGAGAAATCAGTCTGCTAACGCCGTGCTCATCGAGATGTCCTCCAGCTTAACTTGGCATTACCGTAACGACGTGGGACAAGCATGTGCATTGCCATGGTGATCATTTACCCCAAAACACTGGAAAAGAAGGGTGCCGATGATGTAACAACCAAACGCACAGATTTTGGCCCGGTGAGAGGTTATTTTTTATTCGCGTGAGCAGATTTTTGTGTGTGTGTGTGTCTGTGTGTGTCATTTCATGTTTGCATACAATGACACAACCTAACCAAAAGACTTCAACCAATGAGGAAGAGGACAATGTTCTGCTCTGGTTTAGGAAGTTATTGCTGGCCACTCATCACTCCATAGCACTTTTATGATTCCGCATTTTATGTTCTTAATTTGCAAACTTTAACCAGAGCTACAAAATCTTAGTCACTAATAATCCCCCCATTTTGTTACCAAAATGATATTCACAGATTCACTATTATAGTGCTATATCTACTAGGATAAGCAGCTCTGACTCAGCACAGAGTAAAAATTCCCCCACTAATATGGACTGACTTTGCCCTCTTAGTCCCATGAAATGAAGTCATCATGTTTGTGGGCTGAGCATCCATCAGAGGAATTTATGGTGGAATGCTCTCTCTCTTTCTCTGCGTTGCTGAGTTGTACGTAGGACCAGTAACACATACACAGAATCTGTCTTTCCAGTAGTTGTTGTTTTTGCTTCTTTTTATTTGTTGATTTATTGACTTGTAATTATTAAAGCCTGTTCTACATTTTATTTTTGTGGCTTTCCTGTAAGCTGAAAGTATCTTTTTTTCTTTCTTTCTTTTTCTACAGTTCCAGGCACAGACCATGAGCCAGGGGACAGCACTTTTCTCTTGCGGACTCATGGGTAAAGGTTTGCATTATGTGACATGGATAAAACCTTAGATCCCTCTTTACCTTATTTACATGATGGCCATTGGTTACAATAACAAACAGGACAGGAAGTGTTGTTATAAAGTAGTTATGTACTAGATGGTCTACACGGATGATTAAAGCAAGTCTCTAGTGCATTTTGTTCATTGTAACTTTGGGTTTGGTGAAACATGTCTGGCAGGTGTTTTTTGCCAACAAAAATAATACTGTAACGACTCTGTGTTGGCGGTTTAGCATTACTTTAAATTTCGTGGCACTCCTTGATGCTTCAATACTCCAGACATGCTGCAAAAGAGTCATATCTTTAGTTTTCTTCTAGCAGTAGGACATACTTTACAGTCTCTGTTTTGTATAATTGAATGTATTATGTCCTTGTAGTTACTTGGCATTGAGTGTGTAAGAATTGAAAATGTCCTGGCATAGAACAGAGCTGTACCAGAAGGCCTTTTGTTCTTTGTCCTGCCCGTGTATTGTGGATGGCATTTTGGGGAATTTTATCTCCAGTGAGGAAGAATAGACCTTTTGCATACCAGAAGTGGGCAGTGGCCTCGATGGTTAGTATCTGACTCAGAGTTGACCGACCAGTTCATTTGTCCGATCTGTTCTGTGGTTTAAGAGTGTCGTTTCTATGACGATAACAGGTGTTGACATGGTAGCTTTGGTTTTGGAGAATATCTGATCATTGACGGCAGATTCTGAGCTGGTCTGATGCATCGCTCTTGTAAATCTCAACGAAGAGATGAAAAGCTGTAGTTAGAAGCTTATTGACATTTGCTCAGGCATGTTGAGTCAGTTGGACATTGAGCTCCATTCCCTTTTCCAATCAGCTGTGCTTACAAACTGTGACACTAAAGCAGTGGCTGCAGGGCAGTATTTATTTTTAGTATCAATTAAACAAAGCAGCGAGTAGTGTCAACACAAAGTACACATGGTGACACCCATGCTTATGCAGTGCATTGACACTGCCTAAGTTGCGGGTACTAAACAATTGTAGTACCTAGGACTAAAAGCCATTTTCTTTCTTTGAGATTCATCTCCTAACGGAGTTTGCGCAGCACTGTAGTGGTGTGTAATGGTGGATTTTTTTATTGTATCTTATTACATTTTGAAAATCTTTGTGTAGATTTGACACTAGGGAGTAAAATGCAGTCCTACATGAGTATGTCACTGTTGTTGAAAACTGGTAAAGTGACTGAAGTGAAAAAGCAGGAAAACTAACAGATTAGCACTGGAGTTTGAACGTTGCATTAAGATCTGTGGGCAGATTTTTGCAGCTGTTGATTGATCAACACACTTTCAGTTCAAGTTTAGCCCATATATAATTTTCCATATTGTGGGTGGGGTTGTGATTGTTTTTAAATGCGGCTTCATTCATATAAATGTGGTCTGTTTGTTGCAGACACAGGCCGGTGGAGGGACGTGGGTCACAGGTGTGCCATACAGCGGAGGCCAGTTGGAACCAGCCTGGAGAGCCTGTGGGATGTTCTGCCAGAAGTGCACACAAGTTCTGCCCACTGGGACTGGGATGTTGGCTCCACTTCGAGCACAATCACTAACTTGTTGCAGGACCTAAGCCTATCTGAGGCCTCGCACTCCACCGCTCCCCCCAGCAAACGACAGTGCCGGTCCCTGTCTTGCTCAGACGAGCTCAGTGGTTGTCGCTCTTCCTGGCGTCCTCAGGGCTCTCGCGTGTGGACAGCTGTGGAGAAGCGGAGGTGCCACAGTGGAGGAAGTGTCCAACGCAGCAGTATTGGAAACATGCAGAGTGGCTTCGCGGGCATGCAGCGCAGCTCCAGTTTCAGCCTGCCTGCCCGATCCAACACCCTTGAGCTGCCGTCTTTCACCCAGCGCCCTCCATGGTCTTCTGCATTCACCAGCCTGACACCCTCCTCCTCTTCCTCAGTGCCCCTGTCCTCCGACCCTTCATCGCAGCCCCTCTACCTCTCTCATGAACAAATTTGCCTCCCTGAGCCTCGTGGACCATCACCTCCCAGCTCCCCCGACTCCACTCCAGAACTGGAACGCCGTGGAGGGCAGGGGGGTCTTCCCCGTAGTCGCTCACAGCCATGCGTCCTCAATGAGAAGAAGACTGGTGTGAAGCGCAGGAGACCAGATGACACACACAAACAGAGGCCTTCACTGGATCTGGCAAAAATGACACAGGTTGGTATTTAAGATGTAGATCAGATGATAATGTAATACTTTTCTTTATTTAGAGAGAAGAAACATTAAATACTGAAAACCTGCCAGTTTACGTCTTCCATTTAACAACACGTTGCACTCAAGATGCTGTCTGTTAATACACTGTATTAACTTTGAAACTGAACCAGTCATAATTTATTAGGGGCTTTTTCCATTGGCATTTTTATGTGGCATTTATTTATCGGTTAAACTCGCCACAACCCCATCACTTGAAGGAGGAGGATTACAGGAAATGGTCATGCCAGCTGGAAGCTTTGCGAGGTCAATCAGTGTCAGTATCACAAGCATTTTTCTCCTTTTGTGTCAGATAAACAAAACACTTATGGTTAAGGTCACTCCATTGTTTCCCTCAGGCGTTGTCATTAAAGGCGATTGTTAATTCATGCAGACCTATTCAGGGTCACATTTGATTATCTGGGCTTGTACTAACAGAGTTTGAAGAAAAGTAGCCCCGTGCTACTGAACAAAGATAATTTGATCAAAGCAGGAATTACTAGAGGAATGATTAGTTTCGGTTGGTCACTTCTGAAATTTGGATTTATCTGGACATCCTGGCAGGCGTTTGTCTGTTTGCCCCTCGAGCTCACACACACACACACGCACACACACAGTGAAGTTTCACACATTCACTGGCTGGATCATAAATTTTGAGCTGGACTTGGCCCCTGTGAGAAAGTCACCCAGAGTTCAGCAGTGTCTTAACAACAACGCCGCTGTGACACGACAAGCAGACGCCGCACGCGCTCCAAGCAGGAAAGAGGTCAGCGTGGCGAAAACAACCTTAGACGAGGCAGAGAAATTTCAGGGTGCTGAGAGGATTGCTTAGATTTGGATCTTCCCTGCTGCTCTTTGTCTGTGTTAAAAAGGAACAACTCTGACAGGTAGAAAAAACAAGAAACAAGTAAATTTTGTTGCTTCACTTTCTTTTGAATTGAAGTGACTGGCGTAAGGCAAACCCTGGAGGAAATGACTTCCAAATGACTAGCATGAGAGGGATAAAATATCACTTGACTTTTAGCCTAGTTACGCAGATAAACTTTCTTCAGTCTTTTCTAAATGATTGATTCATTACAGCAGTAGAATATAGAGTTTGGCATGTAGGTTCAGAGTTTATCACTCAAGCTGCTTACAGGTGGATGTTGAGGTGGTGGACAGGTAAAAAAGAGCAGGCAGCAACCCAAGGAAGCAGTGCAACTGGAATTTCAGAGGGAAAAATTGGAAATTTTCAAGTTTCCACCCTGAAGTAACTCACAGGTTTAATTCCATTATTCATAATCCCTTAATTGTCATTATTGCTCTAAGGGGTTCTGCAGAACAAGGTTTCACTTAAACCTATTTACATTTTATAGGTTAAGTGATTTCATTGAAAAAAGGACTAAATATGTTATATTTAAAGTATGAAGTGTGTAGTTGCCTTGGTTTTAACCGAAATGACATTCATGTTTGATGATAGAGTAAGTCTGTTTGGCACTCAGCTCAAGGGCTTATATCGCTTCACACCCGTCGCCCTATCCGCATTCAGAGTCACCTTACTATTCAAAGATCGGTCGCAGTGCTGAGTGCGTCTCTAAAGTGTCCTCTCATCCACACGCCTCACTGGTGTGATTTACTCTCTGCGTGGTTCACTGTGACTGCAAGTGGAGCAGCTGTGGCAGAGGTTATAGATCGTCTCACAGGGGGGGATATGTGTCGGGTAAAGAGATATTGATTTCTGTAAATTCAGCTCAGTGCGTAGATCGCTCCCACTACCAGGCTTCATGAGCTATTGATCAGCTTTTATTGACGGAGAGTCAAGGTCAGTATGGATGAGGAGACTTTCTGCTCTCCTCTTCGTTTCATTCAGTGGGTGGGTGGGAACGAGGGAGCGTGACAGTAACAGACAACGGAGGCAGTACTTACTCATGAGCCTCATTTTTATTGGTGCAGGAAGTTATGTGAGGATAATCTGTCAAAGAAGATTTTGCGTGCAGAACAAGTCTGCTGCTCTAAATTAGAACTGTATTTGGTTAAGTTAACATCCGTGCCACTGGTTTTTTCCATATCCCAGACTAATTGTGACCTTATCAGTTTAGTCTCATGGTCTCTCAGGCGAGAAGTCTGAGAGACCTAATGCTGAAGGCAGCAATGTGACACTGGCCTGCTGCTGACAAATGCACCCACTTGACTAGAGCCAAGAAAAACAGCAGTGCCCCTTTTGATCTAGTAGAGTCCTTGCTCATGCATAGATCTGACCACGATGCTCTCTATGTTTGCAACTCTTATTGGGTGATAAATCCTGAAAAAGTGAGGTTATTTGTGAACTGACATTGAATCAGCTAGCATTTAAAGTAAATGACCAAATGAAATCACACGTTTTTATCTATGCTGGCCGTAAAGAGGTGTGATTTGTCGAGTCATAATTAGGGAACTATCATTACGAATTGTTATGAGTTAAAACCTTCAAATATTTCTCTCTAAAGCTTTTATGTATCTCATGTTACTATAAACTGTATTCCTTTGGACACTTGTGGTCTTAAAACTTACAGTTTATCTCTTATCTATTTATTAATTGCAACTCACTTGGCTGTGAGCTGCATGTCTAACAGTCCCATGCTTGTTTCATGTTATATAAGCACACAAGTGACAGGAGGTTTCACAGAGCTCCTATTCTCCCGTGTCCCTCTGCCCTAACACCGTAACAGTCAGGCATGAGGCAGCTGTCCTGCCTTCTACACATTAGCTGTACAGATTGGAAAAGCCTCAGTTGTAAAGCTTCTCATTCCAACGTGCGCAGCTGTCACAGGACTTGCCCACAGCAGTGCTGGCACATATGTATTTGCCTACAAAAGGCTCTGGGTTTTCCAGATGTATGTGTGCATTGTGCCGAGTCAAAAGGCCATCATGAGTGATGTCTGCCTCCTGGGTATCTGGCTACTTGCTGTTTTCCGATCTCTCCCATCGGCCTCCACAGCTAGTAGTATCACATGTTGCTCAAGTCTGTAATGGAAGCTAAATTCGTATCCTTCAAATCTTGTTATATTTTTATATTATAGAGGTTCTTGACCAGTGTCCAGCACTGACCTCACTCACTCACCCACATGCTGTTTGAGTACAGTAGTGGGATTGTTTTCATAAGATGTCTGTGTGCCTTTAGCCGTGTTTGTGTCCTCTTTAGGATATGGGTCATACTCCAGGAAGGGAAATGTTTTGTGGTTTAAGTGCAAGTCTGTTTCCTTGAGAGCATGAATTCAAGGCCCCTAAAAAACATTCACTGGCTCTCCACAGAAACTTCGGAATTTCCACAGCCTGAGCTGCCCAGGATTCACAGGCGAGGTTGGCCGCGAGTCCAGCCAGGCTACCCCCACCCTCAGGAGCACCACTCAGCGCGATACTGACGACTCATCTGGAAACGAGCACAGCTTCGAGGACATTCAGCCTCAGACCAAAGAGGGCGAGATCACCAGCACCGTGTCGTCAGACACCACCACAGAGGATGCAGACTGGAACTCCACGGATTGTGGCGACATGACACCAGGAACGACCAATGGGAAGGACAGTGAGCCTTTCTGGGCGGGTCTGTGTAGCTTGAGGAAGGATCAGCTTGGAGGCGAGCTCGATATTGAACAAATTGAGAGGAACTGAGCGGGAATGCCTTCCTCCTGGAGGAAGCTAATTTAGAGGACTGAAAGAAAAACAGTGCTGATAGTCTTAAGGAAAAAGCAAGTGGAAAGCTAATACAATGAGCGTTCTAGCACTTGTCTTTATTTTTTCCCTTGTGGAGAGCTTTGAACAGGAGCTTTGAGTGCTAAACGCCTATTTTTGTGGACTTTGTGTAGTCAGAAGCTACTCCCCCACTGTGTGGTATCTTAAACGTGTCTCAGGAGAACAAGAAAGTCAGGGAGGATGGATGTGGGTGAAAATAGAACTGATAAATATAAAAATGATTAATGTTGGCTCACAGACTGGGGTCCTTAACATTTCTCTGTAACCCTGATTACCCTAATTGTACTAGATATGGAGAGAATTCACAGCGGGTTTGTAAAAACTCTCTGCTGCAGGAAGAGTGTCTTTTCCTTTGACGTTCTTCAGTAGTACGTGGGTACATGATGGAGAAAAATGGAGACTACTTCATGAGTTACTGTTAGTAAAACCCCTTTCACTTTTACTGAGCAACAGGCTGCACGCGCACACCATCTGTAAAGTATACTGAAGAGCTTAACATTTCACACAGTAACATCGGGCTTATCTCTGGATCTCTGCTCCTGTATGTTTGAAGAAACGTGATGCTAATAGCGTTAATATTCTTTCTTTTTACGATTTGTAACTACAGAGTTATGTAAAACATGAGCTTATTTCTATACGAATAAACACACTTTTTAAAGTGTCATTTGCAACTTCATTATTTAAGTGTTGTTTTCTTCTCATAACACATGGGATCTCTGGACTATGTTTAAAGCAGATTTTAAACTCAGCTAAATTATTTACCATTGGAGCAATTAAAGGATTCTGTGACTGCCAAATCCCATTCTGGCCACTCGCACGTCTGCTATTTCACCATGGACCGCAAATTTAAACAGACAGAGGGGGGGGAAAAAAGATAAATAAATGAATGGGATTATACTTTTGTGCAGACGATCAACAAAGGTGATTAAAGCTGGATCAGCAGCTGCATCCTAGTAGTTTTCATCAAAGTGTCCGAAAATGAAAGCAGTGCGTCAGGTCATGAGCAAGCTTGTTTTGTGCATTTTGTGTGCGCAGAGATCTACTTTTACATCCTGAGGCATCTGAGGGAGAGCCATAAATTCAGCTTCATAACCACTTATCCAATTCAGGGTTGCGTAAGAGGTGGGATACACCCTGGACAGGTGGCCAGTCTGTTGCAGGGCTAACACAAAGAGGCAGTCATTCATGCTCACATTAACATTCACAGACAATTTAGAATTGGCAACTAAGTTAATATTCACATCTTTGAGCTGTGGGAAGAATCTAGAGTACCTGGAGAGAGGGAGAACGTGCAAGCTATACACAACAAGGCCCAGTCTGCCAATGAACCACAAACCGCTGCACTGCTCAGGGAGAGCAATTAGTGCAAACCGCCTAAACTGACCGATGCCTTGCTGGTGAAAATCTACCATGCGTAGCAGACGCAGCGTAATCTTAAAATACAAGTTGTCCTAAAAGAGGTGCAGCACCCACAGAGGTGGAGATTACCTTGAAGGGCAGATTGGCCAAATTTAAATAGGTTATTTGTTTTTTATTAATTTCTTATTGGCAAAATCACACAACTCTTAAGTCAAATGTTGGAACAAATCAGGGTAAAAAGACTAAAATCTTGTGAATGGCAGAAGGCTTCACAGTAGAAGGCCATCGAGATAAACTGAATAAAAGTACTTTCATCAAACTTAACTTGAATGTTAGATTTTATTTATTTGAGGAAAATACAATAATTTTTCCATGAACTAGCACATGCTTTTATATTAATGCATCTGATATTTTAAGATGAAAAAGGTAATATAATCAAATAGATAATAATATTACATGATTATGGGGTATAATTGTGCATAACTAGATCTACTTTTGATGATTTTAAGGATATCCTGCAGAGGAAAGTTGCACAGTACATTTTAATGCAGGGATTTTTTGCTGTGTTATAAGTTTTACACACTAGTAATGTTACTTTTGGTCAAGTAAAGCAGCTGAAAGAGCTCTTTCATTAATAGCAGCAGAGCACAGGACAGCAAGGTCATTGTTGGCGACGTCTTTAATGCAACAATGCAGACTGACCCAATTAAGTTGCAAGAAAAGACAATCACAACCGTAGTAGTGGTACTACTGATGAGCCTGTGTTTGTGTGCTGAGGCGGGGAGTAAGTAGGGAGGACGCCAGGCAGAGTTGGGAAGTCCGGTCCCTTTTTCTTTCTCCCTCTTTTCCTTTGATGGCGGGTGGAGAAGTGGAGCTGAGCGACGGTTCACCCCAGAGACCTTCCTCCCTCCCTGCTTTGGGAAACAAAAGGGGCTTTTTCTCTGAGGAGCACAGTGACGTGGGAGGCGGCTGTGAATATGGGCCATGTGTCAGGGCTGTTGGTGCTCCATTTGTCTGTTTCCCCTCCCCATCTCTGGTGCCTGTGCAAATCTGTCGTTAAATTTTTGATTCACTGCTCCCTGACGACCGCACGCTCCTCCTGCAAGTTTGTTCACACTTGCAATGATGCTTGTCATTCTTTGAAAGCATGATGTGCCACTGAGGGAAGAAAGTCACCTCATTAAAGACTAGCTGAGTAATTTGAAGATTGCTTGACATGCTATACTCTAGGCTCAAATATCAAACGAAGCATATCTGCGGGTCGCCGGCAATGCCTTGTAATGGACTGGCTTATTGTGGCTGTTGCACGAGAAACCTTTGAGGCCATATTTACGCTCAGAGTCCCCAGTGGTACACACAGCTCACTTAACGTTTCTCATGTACTGAGTTGTGAAGGAAACGGGCAAACACGAGCCTTTTTAAACGTGCCGTGCAGCAGCCCAACACACTCAGGGCCCCTGGCCTTTAATCAGTAGAGTGACAGAAGTGAAGCGAGAAGATAGATACAGCAGAAGGGGTGCGCCATGCCAGCGTTGTGCATCACACTTGCTCAAAACCCTCCACCGATACACACATAAGAGGAAGGTGGTCACTTTTGAGCTGCCTTTGGAGGTTATGCACAATCTTAATGACACTTCACTTCATACAGCATACTTCAGCTTTAGGACAACAGACATCCCACACTTTTCACCACATTCATTTGCTTCTCTATTATGACAGGGTTGCTCTGACAGTTTTCACTCCACATGTACATAAATAAATCATTTTATTTAATATTCAAATATGATGCGTGCTTCACAGACTTTTTTATGCCACTTTTTGGGGTGGAAAAGTCAAACCATATGTGAAATGAGCCGAATACTGGCAGTAGTCTCGGGTTTGGTGCCAACCACAGCTTGGCAGCTCAAATGTGGTAGAGGTGAAAAGCAATTTAGCAGTACCACCCAGCCACAAAACATTTCCAATTGAGCAAGTGCTTTTTTGTTTGTTTGTTTTTGTGTGTGTGTGTGTGTGTGTGTTTAAATAAAATTGCGAGGAGCTTAATTTTGAAAACTCAAACCAAAATGTCAGCTCAAACCTCCAAGCTGCAAAGCTTTAAGTTACTGACTGGTCATGTTGACTACATTTTGCAGGATTCATTCAAGACTCATCTGGGAAAACTGTATTCACTGTTGTGTCTTAAAAGCAGAAGTCTGGTCTTGCACAGAAGAAGAATTAGAAAAGCCATGCATTCTTATTTTTTTGTCAATACCTTCTGAGTTCAGTCCAATGTCACTTCACAAGAGGACTGCAGGGTCTAAGGTGTGAGTACCTCACCCCACCAACCAGTAAAGTTGTAGTTTTTACCTATTTTGCTAATTAATGAGACTTGTTCCTCATCCACATCAAGGGTCTATGAATAGAACAGGTTATTTCAGTTCGACGTGAGGTATACTTTCTTTCTAAAGCTTTGGGGGGACTTGCTCTGAACTATACCTAGTTCACTAAGAGAAACAGAACACAGAATAGTTTTTATGGCTAAACATGTATTCACATGAGACAAATTCAACAATGGTTGCTTTATATACAAATTCTACAATTTGGATGGTTATCATGTATCTAAGAGCTACGCAATCACCACAGTTTTAGGAAAGACTAAATGTTAAATAATTTCTCCTAATGCTTGTAATGGCACTTAGTAACAGACAGAACAATTAAACCGAGTTACGACCTTTGGGATATAAAATTTAATCACTTTCTGTTTTTTGGAATTTCTGTAAAATTCCAAATAAATTACTAGAAATTCTTGAGTTATAGGGAAAAATGTGTTTGCAAGGTTAGATTGACCTTGATCTCTAAAATAAAAAAAGTCAAAATCTTAGTTCCTCCTCGAGTCCAAATGATGGATGCTCTGCCTCCATGTCACCCTACCCCTAGCATCCTCCTCTGTAACACCAACCCTCTGCACGTCCTCTTTCACTACATCCATGAATCTTCTCTGCGGTCTTCCTTTTCTCCTCTTGCCTGGCAGCTGCATATTTAGCATCCTTTGCCCAATATATCTACAATCTCTTCTCTTCATGTGTTGAAACTCTCAGGGTTGCCTCTCTAGCTTTGTCTCCAAACTGCTCATCCTGAGCTGTCCCTGTTATATATTCATATTTCTAATGCTGTCCATTCTGGTCACCCCCAACTCCCACTTTTAAGATATTGTGTCTGTAAGCAATGGAACAGAGGGATACATACGTATGGATAGAAAAACCAAAAAAAAAAAAAAAAAGCTTCTGGCTGTGACTGTAGGTGGGCATAAAATACTAACGGACACCTTCACAGAAAAGAGCCCCAGCAGACACACAGAGTTCTAAAATTGAGGTCACCTGTAAACATTCACACATTTTCCATACCAAAATAGTTTACACTGTGCTGACATACAACCATAATTATGGCATGCTTTGTGTCTGGGGAGGTAAAGCCCTGCTGATGCTTTAGTCGCAAGTAGGCAGGGGTCATGTCCCTGGAGGGGCCAGTGCTGACTGCAGCCACATTAGCAGAGTACAGACTGCTCAGTGTCTGAACTGAAGCACTTCACAGGCTGCTTGTGAAGACTGTTGGGTAGAGAATTGGGGTGGGGTTGGGGACAGCACAGAGAGGGAGGAAATTTAGGGTTTGGCTCCAAACCTAACAACTTCAGACGTTTCAAAGCCCTCCTGCACCACCAAGAGCTGTTGGCACAGCTGCCCACCAAGGGAAGGAGAGTGATGAAATGTGGGGAAACCGCGTGGCTTGGCGAGCAAAATCAAGAGGCCTCCTTTAGACCAGCTTGCTACACGCAGAAGGGAGGGGATAAATAACTGGCTGCTGTAAAAACAAGTGCACGTTTCTGTGGATAATGGTGCATTTAGAGCTGCAGGTGTGCGACGTTGTCTGGTCAGCTGACCCTCCATTTCCTGTCAAACAGGAAGAACCGAATGAGCAGAGATGAAAGCTCAAGGTGGCACACAGCTGGCAGTTGTTAAGGTGGGTAACTGCAGGTGTGTTACAAAAGCGGCAGTGTGCACACTGTGTAAGAGGAGCCTAACCCAAATAGATGACATACAAATGTAGTGTATGTGAATATAGTCTGAGAGACACACTGCAGCAGGGAGTACTCTACAAATATGCACAGTGTGTGTATAATGAGCTGGGGAAAAGCATTTATAAAAGTATCTGACCATAATTTAGATTTACATTAAAAATATTTCAACAAATAGAAAAAAGTATCACAACTTTGTCTGGGATTCTGTTGCAAACGCAAACACTGTTGAAATTATACCCCTCACAAGAGTGTTAGTATTGGATGCTCGAAAGTGGCAGGATACTTTCAGACTCATGCTAAAGGGATTTGCATCCCTAAGGTGTCCATCAACATAAGATGAAAATTAGATCATCAGCTTAATGAGCTGAGGTTGTGGGAGAGGAGGGCGGGAGGGGTGGGGATACTATAGTGGTCATAATCATATTCTGCTATGAACAGAGAAGAAGATACTTCAAGACAGACATGTAATGAACTGTGCCTTGAATCAAGTGCACTAAATGGGAAATGATATTTACAGGTAAAACACAGAGAAGGCTATAAATGAGAATTCCTCTGCCACTTTGGCAAGTTGTATTTGATATCCAGTCTTGACATATGAGTAGTCAAAACTCTGAATAGGTGGAAATCTATCTATCTATCTATCTATCTATATGAGCTACCTCTCCACCTCTCATTTCTTCATATTTTGCTTAACAAGGAAGCCAGCCAATTTTTTAAAGTGGCCTTGAGCAATAGTTCTCCAGGCTTTTTGGAGATATTTTAAAGTTTAGCTGCTTTTGCACTCGTTTTTCAGCTCAGTCCTTGTACCTGACCGTCTTCAGAGGAATCTTTAGTTTTCTTATTTGTTAAGTCACTTAACACTACCTATGAATCATTCAAGCATTTAAAAAGCACCTAACTCAAAGGATGAACCAGTGTTGTGTCTTCACATAACTGAAAAATTAGCAAAGAACAAATTTAAACTGTATCTTTAGTCACTTTGTTACCAGCCACCTGTCACAAAAACAGATAAATCTACAAACAATTGCCATTAATAACGGTTTGATAGGCGTAGATAGTATTTTTGCACCAACAAGGTGTGGTGTGTCTTTTAAAAACTAAGGAAGTGGAGGACAAAAGAAGTGGGAGGCCTAAAAAAACATTTCTACTAAGTTTTTTAAGGTCGCGAGTAAGAAAAGGGGGGAAAAAATTCAGCAAAAAGCCATTTGTTAGGAAGGAAAATAGGGGAAAGACCGAGGTATGCCAAATTACACAAGAACTTAGTGGCAGAAAAAACATGTTTGCAAATCAATTATGGAGTAATGAATCCAAATTTGAAATATTTGTTTCAAATCGTTAGCAGTATGTATGACAAGGTCAGCAGAGACGTACAACAGTTAGTGCCTACAGCCATCTGTGACACACTGTGGAGACTCTGTCATGGTTTGGATGCATTTCAGTGATGTTGGGGGATCTTGTAAAATTGATGGAATATATGAATGCAGATTTTGATCCACCATATAATACCATCTAGGAAGAGTTTGATTGGAAACAGTTTCATTTCTCAGCAGGAAAATTAATCCCGGCAGCTATTTCAAATTTTCATACAAAATATAACGAAACGAGGGGTGGATCAAGATTTTTGCACAGCAGCGTGTCTTGCGTATTTAATTTAATTTTTTACCATAAATTGAAGTAGAAGACAATACCGTTATTTTTAACGCACTGAACACAAGGCAATACCAAAAAGCCCCAAAGGTGACAAACTGATGTAGCAATCACCTTTAAACGTTAATCTCCACAACAGCTTCGGTGAGACAAGGATTTGCCAGTCTATCAATTTGTCCCACGACAGTGAAATGCTACTCTGCATGCTCAGACATGTCTCCCAAAATGAGGTCATCTTTATTATCTGGAAGCAATCTTGCTGTGCAGCGACAGGAAAAGAATCAATGTACTGCACCCCATTAGGAATACAGTATATCGCTGTTTACCAGTGCAGACAGCCATGATAGCTAAACTGTTGCTAATTTGTAACTTATGTCAAACGGGTAGCTAAACTCATGCTGGCCTGAGAGGTGAGGTTAACAATCATCCAGCTCTGGGTCATGTGTGTGTTTGTGTTTAAAACCTAGTGATGGTGAACCTGCCAAAAGGGGTGTGCGTGTGTGTTGTAAACTGTGGCCTAGATCCCTCAGATACTTCACTTCCCTTAACTGGAAAAATAACCTAGTTAAAGCCAAGCGAATTCATTCGAGAGTATTCAAATGCATGTTTAATAGTTCAATATGAGGCCAGCAGGCATTAACATAATGGACAAAACACAGGGTCAAACAATGTGCAGGCTGTTAGAAAACTGGGTACCAGCTGCTGGTACTTTTCTGTGTACATTAACATTTATTCCTGAATTGCAAATAGGAGTGGTACAACCAGCCCAGCCACAGTTTCATACTACTTCATAACATTTCATTACCTCTGAATGCCCAGACATATTCAAGCTTGTGTCTGCTAATGGTGAAAAAACCTAAGAGACCTCAATATATCACTTGAAAATGAGCTTTTTTTGCCTTGTTGAATTTATTTGGTACACTGGAACCTTGGGGGCAACGATTGAGAATCATTTGTTTTACGCTCCATTTCCAAAGATCTCAACGATCCAGCTGTGACACTGAAACCCAATAACCAATCTTTTTTTTTTTTTTTTTTTTTTCGGTATTTTTTT
>VUQG01002328.1:0-15023 GCA_015106755.1 Etia nguti
TTGAAAAGGTGACGTCCCAAAATCAACCAGATTGGGTTGAATTTCATTATAAAACCCATAACTAATCCCTTCTTTGTTTAAAATTTTTTTAAAAATTTTGTTTAAAAATAAAGGATACAAATAGCGTGTGTTGTTCTCTCTGGATTGTAGTAGTGTCATTGCAACTAAAGATTTCCGCTTAGAATGAAAAGGTAGTAGTACGGGAAGCGTAGTACCAGTTTGTCATAGGAGTCAACATGCTACATGAAATTTGGTCCAGGATTTAAATTCGTGCGTCGCATTAGGCGATTTCTGCGTCGTTGCTCAACCCCGTAAGGGTCAAGTTATTTCAGTAAATGTCTCACAGTGCTCTATTTTTCTTTTGCTTGGGTGGCAGCTCTACGCTTCCGTACTACGCTTCCGTACATAATAGAACAATGACAACGAAGAACAATAAAAAACATATGTGGAAAGAATAATTAAAAAAAAAAAAAATCAGTGACACTGATATTGATATAAGTGCTCTGCCTGTAGTGAAAATAAGCTATTTCTGATTCAGTGTTTTTGCCTCAGTGAAGTAAACTAGTTTAGCCATAACATCAAACACATGGTTAATTTTTAGCACTGACTCGGACAACACTAATATGGTGCAAAAACATAATTTCAGTCATCCGCTTCAAAAGTCCCACATTTTTCCCTGTCAGATTTGGACAGCCATCAGTTGTAACAGCTGCCAGTTTATCTCATTTCAGCCCAAGCAAATCCAAGCATAAACAAAAGAAAACAAAACTTTCGACATACCGCCACCTTCTCTGGTCAGCAGAAGCTCAGACATTAGCAACAAAAAACAGGTTATCGCAGAAAAATAGCGTGGCATGACTTATCGCAGCAGTTGTCCATAAAAACACAAACAAAAGTAGCAGTTCCATCCATTCGCGCATATCTTGCCGTTACCTCATGGCTGCTCCCAGGAGGGGCATAATAGACGGGGTAAGGTTACGTTTACTGAAGTCACGTGACCTGGGTGTGCCCATGGGACACTTGTGCTGGGTCTTATAATTACGAATAAAAGGGAATAACTCATTATTATTTGTGCAGTGGATTGTGAAGACCCGTATGGGCTATGTATTCATTTTTACAGTCAGATCCAAAGTGTAATTACATAAATAATGGCTTATTGGAATAATTGCCGTCATATAGATACGAGAAAGAGAGAAAGAAAGAGACTGATGGGTGAGAGAGACGGGCGCGCTACGTTGTAAATTTATTAAAGTATTTTAATAAAATGTCGCAAAAATTTTAAAGTTACAGGGGATACAAATAATATCAGGCTGACCCTGCCACAATCTGTTCCCCCAGTCCAAATCATGAACAAACAGTAGGCTATCCCACATTCGTGTCTCAGCTGCATGTGTTTTGCAAGAATAAAATAGACAATTGTTTTAATTGATGTACTCGGAAAGGTGTATTTTTGGTTCCAGCAGACGTAACTTTTAACAACGTGCAACAATTAGAGCAAATATTATTTTTATAGGACGTCTGGAAACGAACACAGAGCCGTTTGCTTGTTGAGAACGTGTTATATTGAGCGGTAAAGTTTGTATGAATCACACAGACATGATTATCCTCTTATCTTTTTTTTTAAATAATGACGTGAGAACAATAAATATATCATTTTCTGTTGTACCCACAAACTGAACGGTAGTGTGTGTAACGATACTGATTTTTCACTTTTTCACAAAAGTGACACACCACTACTTTCACCTTTAGTTGGGTGGAATGGAGGCGAAGTCACCTGGATCCGCTTTCCCTGCCAGTGCGCCATGGCACGATACCTTTCATCACTTTTTGACAGAAAGCCCAACACTTGGTATTTGTCCAAAAAATTATTGCCTGTATTTAAACTGTTATACATGACTTGTTGGCCTATAATCTGTGAAGCGTATCTCAAACATATCTCTCATGAATGATATAAAGTCAATTTGAGCCACAGACAACATTCCTGACAGACGGTAGAAACTCCAGCCAGTTTTTGGCAAAGTGACTTTTGTATCTCATTTATTTATCCAGCTGAAAAGTCTCACTGACAGTAAAAAATGTCTTTTTATAAAAGACAGATCTGGCCAATCGGGCAGCAGACAAATAAATAATAATTCTATAAAGATATTTTATGTGGCCAAAAAGGACTGGGTGATTTTATGTAGGCACAATAATCCAGAGTCATAAAGATATGTGCAAAACTGGCAATTCATTTTATATATAACCCCTTTTATAAATCCTGTTGACTATAGTCTATTTACTAATATAAGTAAAGACATTACACATAAAAAAACAAATGGAAACATCAGAAATCTTTTTTTTTTTAGCAGGCAATAGCTTTTCGGCACAATGCTGGCCCAGCAAGATATGACAATAACCTATTGATTCATTTTTATTACTCAAATTTCTTAACACATCTGGCCCTCCCCTACCTTCCCTGTGGGTCATTCGCTTTGTAGAACAGAGTTTAGTATAAATCATGTAAATGACAAATGTGTGTTTTCTGCGTGTGTGTTTCCATAACTTTCTGATGACATTACATTGTTGTAATAATGTGCCTAGGTTTACTGGACTAGCATCTCTCTAAGATGTTAAGTTATATCAATATCAAAGTTAGTTTAAGGTTTACTATAGTTAAGTTCATCTTATTGCATTACCATCTTTTAGGGCTATCAATCATTTATATCTACTTTGAGTCTATTGGCAAAGGTCCTACCCCCCACCTCTGACTGTGAATTGGATGGGTTTTTAATTTTTTCACAAAAACCTTTAAAAAGGGAGAAAATTACAGTTGCACTAGAACAACTCTCCAGAGGAGAAAAAGAGAGGATATAGTACCTTGCAGAACAGAGTTTAGTGTGGAAGTAGTGGTTACAGATGCACAAACAAAAGCGAAACGCTGGAGCTGTAAAATAAAAAATAAATAAAAAATAAACTAGATGAGGAAAATGTGTCAAACTTCCCCTTAACTTCATGTTAACCTTTATCTATGAATGTATGAATACTAGAAGAGGAGATAGAGTTGGTGGAGAGCAGGTCATTTGTGTTTTTTTTAATCCTTCAAAAAAAACCAAACAAAACCAACACTCACTTGCATATACACAAAATGCTTCTAAATGGCAACTCCGTCTGCATCCTGTACTCAATCATTACATTTTCTATAACAATAATGAATCTCTTATCTCTAAATGAATCATTTAGAGCCCTCACCTGCTCCCTACCACGAACAAAAAAAGACAGTTTGTGGCATAACAGGTGCAGACAACTGGGGAACTAAAACATAAAGTAGAAAAAGGTACTTAGAGAGAGAGATTTATTTAAATTGTTGAACAAGTTTGTTTGTCAGTGAGGAGAAACCTGTTAAAATAAAGGTTTAAATAATCTGTCTTCATAGTAGCCCTTAACGTTATGTCTAGGTTGAGTACAGCTTCCAGAAACAGTTTTTTTTTATTTCTTCTTACTTTCTTTGTGTGATGATTTTGAATAAAAAGTCAGAAATCACGCTGTTAACTGTTGGGTCAGTCCAAACCATTCAAGTTTATTTCAAAGAAATAAACAAAAAAAAGAAATTTTACTTATAATTTGTAGGCTGAAGGTTAAAAATACTGAACTTGGATAGGGAGCAGAGACAGAATCCAGAACAGGCTAGTCCATAACAAATGTAACAAAATGTCACAACATAAATTTTATGGCACTCTTTTGTTTTCACAATTCCATCCATTTTGACAAACAAAACACATTTAATAAAAATAAATAAGGAAACACTTGAACTGCAGGACCAAAGAGCATAGAGCAAAAGTTCAATGCAATGCAATATTGTTCTTTAGAAAACTCAATTTTCTTCCATTCTAGCATTTTCTAGTTTTCCAGGGTGAAAATCATTTTGTCAGTTTGTCAGGCTCATGTTATCAGGAGGAGTAAGAAAAAAAACAAAACTGTTACATTCTCGTCAGCCAGATCTTTAATCACCATGGTCAGACAGACCCTTCATGCACATGCATTAACTTCTATCTGACTCTCAAATAATTCTCAAGTCTTCTTTCTGATTGACAATTCAGAGCATTTGTTTAGAACTCACTCCAAGATGGGGCCCAAGAAACTGAGGTCTGGGTGTGGTAACTTGGCCTTCGGTCAATTGAATTGCACTTGGTCTGGCCCCTCAGCCATGGCAAAACCTTGCCTGTTTGAAGGTATCTTGTTGTTGCCTCCCCAGGTTACCTGTTGTCACTTTCATTGGTTTATGCTTCTTAACTGGACAAACTGATATCCTTGAAGTTTTGAGCAGTGGGCTATTATGAAATTTCAGACAGCCTCAGAAAAAGCTATAGGCATCACAAGCTTTTCAGAAATAAGTAACCTGATATCAGACAGAAGTATCAGTTACAGTTTGTTTCCATCTTTAGTGTGATCTTGATTTTTTAAAATTTCTATAAATCAGCGGCGATTATTCAACCGACATGTAGGCGAAGGCAACACGTGATGAAGTGTTGGGTAGGTATGGCGTTGAGAAGAGAAATGCAGAAGGACAGATGGTTGTAGATTTTGCTTAAAGCATTGAAATGGCTGTGATGAACATGTACTTCAAGAAGACAGAGGAACATACAGTGACATATACAAGTGGAAGAAGGTGCACACAGGTGAACTACAACTTATACAGAAGGTCAAATCTACAGCACATTGGCTGACAGTTTGTAGTATGACTTTGGAAATTTAAAAGGAAGCGAGTGAATCAGAGGCAAGGATTGAAAGTTGAAGAAGGAAGAATGATGCTGTGAGTTCAAGGAGGAGTTGAGACATGTTTTGGGTGGTAATGATGAGTTCCCAGATGACTGGAAAAGTACAGCTGAAGTAGTGAAGGAAACTGGCAAGAAGGTGTTTGATGTCTCCTCTGGACCGAGAAACGAAGACAAGCAAACACTGTGGTGGAATGAGGGAGTACAGGAAAGTATTCAAAGGAAGATGTTAGCAAAGAAAAAGTGTGATAATTGTGATGAAACAAAGAGAGAGATGGCAAAAGCAAAATAACAGACTTGGTGAGGTGTTGCTTATGTGATGCTGCTTACAAGGGAAGGAAAAAAAAGATTTGTATGTGGAAAGCACTAATAAGTAAAGAGAGTGTGTTGGGAACATGGAAGCAGTACTTTGAGCATCTGATAAATGAAGAAAATGAGAGAGACTGAAGAATAGATGGAAAACAATTAGAGTGAAAGAAAGTCAGTAGAAGCATTACACAATACATGTGAGTTAATGAGGAGCATGCAAGAGGTAGGGAAGAAAGATGAGTTTAAACATCCAAGGTCAACCATCCAAAGCAACAGGCAGTGCATAAGAGAGGCGATGAAGAGAGTGCAGGCAGGGTGGAGTGGATAGCAGGATAGCAGCAAGAGTGAAAGGTAAGGTTTACAAGGTGGTAGTGTCGGGTGAAAATTCTGAAGTCAAATGATTAAACTTTTTAAACCTTATTAGGAACAAAAAGATTAAAATATAAAATTAATCATTGGAAAAGAGCAAAGTTTGTTGCCAAGCCATTTACTGAACCTCAACAAAAATTTAAGTTCAACTACACAAAACCAAGACCTGCCACTAGGGTGTCTGCCTAGAGATGGCCAAAGACAAAGAGACAAGTACAGGGTGGGCCATTTATATGGATACACCGTAATAACATGGGAATGGTTGGTGATATTAAAGTCCTGTTTGTGGCACATTAGTATATGTGAGGGGGCAAACTCCTCAAGATGGGTGGTGACCATGGTGGCCATTTAGAAGTCCGCCATCTTGGATACAACTTTTGTTTTTTTCAATAGGAAGAGGGCCATGTGACACATCAAACTTATTGGTAATGTCACAAGAAAAACAATGGTGTGCTTGGTTTCAACGTAACTTTATTCAACATTTTCATTTTTATATAGTGCTTGTGTGTTCTACTTCAAAGCCCCCAACCACATCCATCATTCGCACAGCACCTTTTTTTAACGTCTAAGTGCTTTCTATCCAACAATCACACTCTGATGAACACATCACTATCTTGCCTAAGAATACTTTGGAATACAGACTGGAGCATCCAGGAATCGAACCACCAACCTTCCGATTAGTAGATGATTTGTATGAATTATTTGGGCCACACCCAAACCCAAGTAACACTATGCAACTAACTAACTGACTAAATAAATAAAAACAAACAAACAGCAGTTGTAGACAGCATCTTTTAGTCAACTGTTTGCCATCAAACAGCAGAGGAAAATGTAAGGAAAACCCAGAGAAGACAGAGCAACAGCAGCCAGAAAAAAGCAGTGTGCCAAACATTAAAGGGGGTATAACTGTTTGGTATGGCAGAGTCTGCTTCATGGATACACTCTTGCAACTGAGGCCTGTCCCCACAAACAGATGGCAGCAGTTTCACATGCCTTGTTTTAGGCAAAGGAGATCCACACCAGCTTCTTACTCCTCTCCACCTGCTTCCACCTGGTTGTTTACCTCACTAAACTCGGACTGTTCACACAGTTAATTTCAACTTTAGTCCCAAAATTTTATAAACTGTAATTTGTTAAAAAAAACAAAACAAAACAAAACAACAAAACCCCCAACCTAGTCAGGCAAATTCTTTACCACCAGAATAAGAATTTGCCTGGACCTACAGCACACAAACTGAGCAAAGGGCACACTTTACTTAGAACGTGTGCATTGCAGATCAAACAAGTTTATTCAGCAACAGTTACAGACTCACACTCATATCTTATTTGATATTGACGACTGTGAAATCTTGTGACTCTGTCTTGCACATAAAACACCTAAGTTTTCACAACCCTCTCTGAGGTATTTCCCCCTATAGTAGATGTATCCGGGATCTCATTTTCTTTCTTATGAACATCTTTGTACAAAGAAGAAGATGTTATAAATTAGCTACACACTGTGGCATAACAGATAATTGTCCCCATCTCGTGCTCACTTAACCTCATTTCATGCCAGTAAATAATTTATTCTAAATGTATCCTGTGCATTAAAATCTTGTTCAAAAGAACAGAAAGTAAGTTTACAAAAACCC
The DNA here is from genome assembly GCA_015106755.1 of Etia nguti. Lineage (NCBI taxonomy): Eukaryota > Metazoa > Chordata > Actinopteri > Cichliformes > Cichlidae > Etia > Etia nguti. The sequence goes on from VUQG01002328.1 coordinate 7,061, forward strand.
CAATATTTCAGAATTAATGTTAAAAACTGATTTTAAGCTTTGCACAGGAAAACAACCTTAAAAAACAGAGTCTGTGCCGTAACTGGTTTATATAAGTTGGGTTCATGTCCAAATTCTTTATTTTCAGTTGATAAAGTCAGGTTTTCTGCTCCAGTTTCTCATTAATCATTGAGCAGCACACACATTTTAGTAAATGTTACACTAAATGATCAAGGTTAATGATTTAACAGAAATAACTACAGCAGGAAAAAGACTGTGGTGGAGGTGTGGTCCTTGGCTCAGCTGCAGGGGAGGGGTGGTGCCGGGGAGGCAGGTGAGAACACAGCTGGTGGTGTTTGGAGTGATGACGGGCTTTTTCCCTTTTTAGTGAGGCGAGAGATGGGAGACGAGAGAGGGGACAGCTGAGACCAGCGCTGCCCAGACTGTGTTGTTGTGTAAACATCAAATAAAAGTTGACATCTGTGAGCAAATCAAACACTGCTGATAAACATCACCGTGCAGACATATGTCAAGTACCATTAAATCTGTTAATGACTAACTAACCAACCTATCCTAACTGCTGTTGCTAATGACAGGAAAAGTAAGCTAACAACCTGCCCATTTTGAAAATACTTTATTATATTTCCATCAACAAGTATGCATCAGTGTGGATTACTGTAAGTGTAATTTGTGGCAACAGTAAAAAAAAAGGTAGGAGGAAAGGTAAATAAAATGGAGGCAGGCATGTGAATGAATACCAAGAACTTCCACCTGTCCTTCATCTGTTTATTTACTGAATGACATGCTAGTGGAGCCTTCAGTCCAGATGTTGTTCTCTCAAACAGATTTCTAAGGCAGATAATTCAGAGTATTTGTTAATTTTCAGCTGGAGATTTTAGAAAAAAACATTTAAACTTCTATAATATTAAACACAATAATAATGAAAGATTAATGTTACTACTGAGCTGTTCGGTTTTTTTTAAGTAGAGATTTAATAAAATAATTTTTCAATAATTAAACTATAAATATACCCTCAGTAACTGCATATCAGAGAGTTTTACATTAGCAACATATTTCGAGACATATTTACCAGTGAGGGAAAACAAAGAGGACTCTGTCACATTTTAACAAACTAACTGTACTATCTCTCTGCAGTTTTTGGTGATCTTGTCCGTGATCATCACCTGGACTCCTGGGAGATGGTGGGACTGAAGGCTTAAATTGCAGGACATCACTAAAGAATGTACAAATATGTATATAATGTATATAAAATGTATATAATGCAAACTGTACATTATATGCATATGCTTTAATATAAGAAGACAAACTGCACACCTGATGCCACGTGCACATAGAGCTGACTGCGTTTACTTCCATATGCGTTAGACGCTTCACACTGATAGAGGCCATTGAGGTCAGAGGTCAGGCTCAGCAGTTGTAGCTTTGCACCATCTACTTTGACAGCCGACTGCAGGAAAGACTGGCCAGATCTGGAAAAACATGAACGAGGCTCAACATGAAATGTACAGAGAGGGCAGAAAAATGTGAGTTGTGTCAAAATTTTAATGAATTTTAATGAATTTTAATCAAAATACATTTTTTGTGAAGACCTTCTTAGTTTTGGTAAAGTGAGAATGTCTGGTAAAGTTTTCTACCACACTACTTTGTTTGTATGAGTTCACTCTGTGTTCACATCAGTCTGTGACTTAAAAAAAAATGGCCAAAAATGTTTTTTTTTTCATTTTTAAAAAAAATGATTGTTTTCATCTTCGTCACTGAATGAAGCTTTAGAGCAACTTAACATAAAGCAATATTGTTTAAATGCATAAACACTGCATTTACCAGGAATTCCTCACATTTAATGGATCGGCAGTGAACTACAGAGACAGAAGCCAGGCACTGCTGAGGCCCACTGGTTCATATGCGTAATGAAATATTTAGTGCAAACAAAACTGCTTTGCAATGTGAAAAAAATTATTAATGTCATTTGTAGTGTCTGGACCTAGGGTTTTTGTTTCAAAAGAACATGACTGTAGAAACAAGTGGCGGAAATTAGCTTTCTCTACAGGGTGTCTGGCCTCTCCCTTAGATAGGGTAAGGAGTAGAGCTGCTACTCCTCCACATCAAAAAGAGCCAGTTGAGGTGGTTCAGGCATCTGACAAGGATGCCTCCTGGGTGAGGTGTTCCGGCTATGTCCCACTGGAAGGAGGCCAGACGCAGGGCACCCTGGAGAGATTATATCTCTCGGCTGGTCTGGGAAGGCCTTGGTATCCCCCTTGACAAACTAGAGGGAGGTGGCTGTGGTGAGGCAGGTTCAGCTTGAACCTTAAAAAGCCCACTGTTTTATACCCATAAATAAGTCCTATTTGTTCATGTCTGAGTGAAGGTGTTTCCCTTACAGTTGACCGAGACATGACCTATTGGTTTTGATGTGAGAGTAATTAAATGAAACCTTCTGTCAAAACTCTTTTTAGCTTTTGTCTGCTAAGCTGTACCAGCTTACACAACCCTCCAGGGTTCCTGGAACACCAGGACAACACAAGAACAAAGTACTACCCAAAGGGGTAATCCACAAACCAAGTTCAATGCAGTCAGGCTTTCTTTGGATTAGCTGGCTTAACAAAACGTAAAACCCGTGCTGGAGATAAAGGTTATGATAATAGTGTTCATCTACTTTCTCTGTCTGCTAGGCTTTCTGCTTCAGACTTTATGTGTCCTCAGATAATGCTGCACACCGAGCAGTAAAATAAGCATTTTTCCTGAGTGTGCTCTCGGTGCTCGTGTTTATTTGTAAAGGTGACAGCTACACATGAGAGGTCTGAAACTTTAAACTGTATACATTTAGACAGTAAAGGGTACTGTTCCACAGGAGACAATGAAATCGCTTTAGTTAGATAGATCGAAGTGAAATACATTTTATGGATTGAATGGAAAGTCTTCGGGTGTGTCTAATGTTCTAATAGCTGTAGTTCCAGCAGTGTGAAAGAGACCTAGCAGTAGATTCAAATCAAGTACAACAATATTTATACATTAAAAAAGTAAAAGAACAATTCCAACTAAAAGATTGAGTGAAATTGGAGCGTTTTCAGATGATTTTAAACTTGAAGATTCAGAACATAACCTCCTCCCAACCAAGGTTATGAGTTCGACATAAGTTGCCTCAATGATTTACCCAAAAAGAGAGACAGTTTCCTGAGTTAGTTTGCAGTTGTGGCCATAGGTGAACAGATTAATAAAATTCACTTAAGGTGAAAATGCACCTCGGGGGTGTTTCAGGCTTGACTGACTCTGTTCAGTCAAGCTAAAAAACACTACAGCAGGGATTACTCTCAGAGCCAGTAATGACTCTGACAGCCTGCAGCAATGACAGTTTTCACCAGAGGCAATATAGTAAAATGTGAAACTGCCCACAGTAACTGCTAAAAACTAAATAGCTTAAATAAATACCTTAAATGTTTGTTTTGTTGATTGTTATATGAACAACCAACCATGACTTATTATAGCATCTACGCAAGCTGAACATCCATCTATAATCCCTTGATAGAATAGAATAGCTGTTTATTGTCAGTGTACATATACAAATAAATTGTGGTTGCGCCACGCCAAATATAAATAGAAAGACAGCAGGAATGAGTAACAGATACGAGAGAATATATACAAAACAAGAGGTAGACAGACAATACAAAGGAACATATTATGTGGGGGGATAGTGTTTGTTTACAGTCTGAATGGCCCTGGGGAAGAAGCTGTTTGTGAGCCTGGACGTTTGGGACCTGATTAACCTGAGGCACCGTCCAGAGCGCATGTGATGGCCCTTGTTTTCATGAGACAGGAGGAATATGGCAACGACCTTGTTAGGTTAAACCTTTCTATGTGAATGTTAGGGTGTGTGTCCTTGGGTGTGCTTGATAAGGAAACAACATGTATTCTTTTTATGACTTGTTTTGCTGACTGTTGTGAGCACGAGGGTGGGATCACCTGTAGCCCCCGTGACTAAGTATGTAATCTAAAGGTTGCAAGATGCTTGTGTGACTACTAGATTACTATGGGGCAGTCCCTTAAGGGAGTGCCCAGAGCCTTTATAATGAACAGACTGAGGAATTGCTCCTCAGATCCACTTGGTGATTGCTGTGGCTGCATGTACTGAAATCTCCCAATGCGCATTGGTACTAAAGCTTTGATGAAAAGATACTTCAGCCTCATCTGACTCTTCTTCTCCAGCTGGGATATTAAAGGATCGGTGAGGTCAAAAAGTGAACCTCAACAATGTTCACAAAGTTATAAGTTAAATTGGCACTGGTTGGCTGTATTGCACAACACAATAGAATTCAAATCCACTGAGAAATCAAAAAGGCTCCCAGGTTTTCATATCCAGGGCACATTTATCTAATTTCACTCAAATTTGACAAATACTCCAGGAGAATTAATTCTCGTGAACATAGAAAAGTGCCCATAAAATGAGAATTATGACCTTGGCCCCAGTTTGGGTGAAGACCCATAATCCTGTGAATTTTTCATTAATTATGACCAATACTCTAGGAGTAGAGACTGTTGTGAATTGTGGAAGGACAAACATATGGCAGATGCCTTGTCATGGCACAACTTTCCATGTTTATATATTTTTAACTAGAGCTAAGCTTTTTTGTTTTCTCTGGAAAACAAAAAGAACAAAACCTCACAAACTTAGTAAAACATCTAAAAACAATAATACCCAATCAGCACCAGTTCTCTACTTTGTAAAAGAAGTGCATAAAATGCAAAATGGTAAGATGTTACATTTTTTTTGGGTCATATACAGGGGCATATGCTTATTATATCCATGTGGTGCACATTATTTCCATAATAAACAAAATATGAGGGAGATTATGCGTCCAAGAGAAATGGAAGGGAGTGGATGGAATATTTTATTAGTGATTTGTTAAAGGCAGATTTATTCAACATACCAGCTCTGTTGTGGTCTAAAAACAAGTTTGCTTATATTTTCTAAAGTATACATTTCCCTAAATTAATATTTTTTTTCTGAACCTACAGTTTAACCACAGTCTGTTCCTAATGCGTGCATGTTCTGGAAACACCCATCAGCTAAAGTTTAAAAGTTTGCCTTCTTTAATTTTCAGAAATTCACTCCCAACAACTTCATTACGTGTTATACTGTATATCACTAAATACAATACCTCACTTTCTTCCTCGGGGCTTTTTCAGAACAGGTCACACAAGACAAACAAAAAGAAGCTAATTAAGTTTCTGCTGAAATCATTATTCAAACTACTTTATCTGCTCCAGGTAAAGTTTGCGCTTGGGTTGGCTTCTGTCACAGACTCAAATGAGTCCTCTGAAATTGATCTAATATTTACCTCTGTGGGAGAGACTGCAAAAACAGAAAGAGAACAGTGTTAATCCTGATCTGAGGAAATACTAATCAAGTAGTCAACCAGTCAAAGTAATATTTCACATTTCCTGAATCCTATCATGTCACACAAAACCATACATTTTGGTTCCTTTTATTTAGTTTGAAGCAGTGATCCTTTAATACACATTAGGGCTGCCACAGGCTCACTTACAATCACCTTGTCTGAAAAAAAGCATATCAAGTTCTTCTCGGGAACTTCCACCAGAAACAGAACATCACAGAAAACCGTACAAAACCAGAGGAACCTGTGTTCAGTTTTAAAACAAGCCTCTATTAGTTTTGCTTCATCCTCTGCCATTTCTCATGTGTACTGCATGGATCTTATGACTGTGGAGATAGAGCGAAAACAATGTACTCATTGTCAGGCTTGACAAACAAGTTTGAAACAAACGTTGTCACATGGTGTTTTGTCATGCTGGAAGTAGTAGACCAGAAACAGAAAAATAGGTATGGCTAAAAACAGACATCGTCAGCAGCATCACTTTGCAGGATAGTGGTGTGCCCCTAAAATCATATATGATTGGTACCTCTAACCCTAACCCCAGGCATGACAAAACCTCTTTGCAGGTTTTAGTTTTTCTAATGTTTTCAACCATTTTCTTGGGTGTTTCATCTACTCAAGATACTTTTGTTTATCAGATGATCAAAATAACAGGAAAATACACTGACATCTGTTAGTAAAACATCGGTGAGGTCCTTGTTTTCATGAGACAGGAGGAATATGGCAACGACCTTGTTAGGTTAAACCTTTCTATGTGAATGTTAGGGTGTGTGTTAAGTAAGGTAACAACTCATTTCCTTAACCACATGTGAAATACTCAATGTTATGTGCTCTAGTGACTTGGGACAATGACTCTAAAAACATACCCCACCTCAACTCTCCATGATAGAGGAATGTGAAAACAATCATCTGCAGCTTGATTCCCATGCCTTCAGTTTGAACTCATAAGCAGATACACGTGCTCAAAACAATGTAAAACCAGCAGATCCTGGTTGCAGTTTGGACTGATAATCATAAAGCTAAACAATTTAAAGCCTTTTAGTTAGTTACATAAAAACCCTGCCTTGTTGTATAGAAATTAAGGAACATGTGGTCAGTCAAATGAAGGACTCATATCTTGAGGTCACTGCTTGGATTCATCTCTCATTTATTCTTTTCTTAATAACATTTTATATACAGTGAACTTCAGTGAACAAGGCTCCTCAACAACTCTCCTCACTGCAAGAGTTATTGTTGAACTGTACACTCATTAACAAAGAGCTACAACCCACAAGTGACATTAAAAAAACGATGTAAAAATACAAGTAAAAGTTAAAATGTGTAAAATCTCACTACGAGATGTCAATAGGTTTCAGATTGCAGTCACCTGAATTTTATTTTCTTATTTCTCCCTGTTAAGGCCATCAGCCAGTGTGCAAGGTAGGACCCAAAAGCAGACTGAAAATACAGTTTGTAAAATTTTAAACAAGTCTTTTATTTAACACAGGAATTGCCAAAGAAAAGCAGAGACTGTGTCTCACAGGAACAGGGAGCACCTTAACGAAGGGAGAGGTGAGTTGATTACAGAGCTTTTGATATGAGGAGTGAGAGGAGTGAGTGGGGGAGGAAGCACGGTTTGGCAGGGAAGCAAATTGTTCTGGCAGAAGGTTTGGAATGTTACTAACTTTTTTCTGCCTCCCTCTCTCTCAGCTGATTGGTAATTCTGAGGGTGAGGGAGACCTGTTCTTCGAAGGAAGCTGGCTCATCCCGTGATGTTAATCAATCTTTCATTTAATTGTTTAATGCTTGAAGTAACATATCCTGCAGCACATTTTCAGGCCAACCCATTTCGGCGGCCGCAGTCTTAAAATCGATCACAAAATCTGCCACACTGCAATTACCCTGATGGAGGTTGAGTAATTTCTTAGTGGAACTGCTCTTAGACAAATGTTTCACAAAGTCTCGCTTTGCCTATCACTACTGGAAACACAAAGAGCGAGAGGTTACCTAAGGACAGGTGAGCAGTGTGCACAACATGCAGGCCAAATTACCACAACTGTAAAACTGACGATCTGGCAGAGCATGAAGGTCTCAGCTGGTCTTAAATAGTGACACGCTGATTGATGTCAATTAGTTGCAGGTGAGGAGAAGGTGGACCTAGAGCCTGAAGCTCTGTTTGGAGGTGGAGTCAGGGGCTGTGTCCGAATTCAGGGGAAGGATGCTTCAAATGCCGTATTTGGAGGCAATGATGTCACAGCGACGTGAAGAAGGCTGTCCGGATTCAAAGAGTACTCAAAATCTGGCAACAAATGCGTCTTACTTTTCCGTGAATTTGAGGGTTGGCTGTGTCCAAATTCAGGGGAAGGATGCTTCAATGCCATATTTGGAGGCAATGACGTCACAGCGACTCGACGAAGGCTTCAAATTCAAAGAGTACCCAAAATGTGGCGACAAATGAGTCCTACTTTTCCCCAAATTGTACATGATGGGTCCGGTTGTTCTGACAAACCGTCCTACTTTGTCAAAACATCCTACCGTAGCGTAAATTTATAGTCTTGTCTATCAATCCGTGCTACTTTATCAGAATATGCTAC
>VUQG01002331.1:0-12618 GCA_015106755.1 Etia nguti
CTGACTTTAGAGTAATATTCATATTTTATTCCTGTTATTGCAGTCTGTGATGTCAATCTGTGCCCTGAATCATCTGTGAGCTGTGCACCTGGTCTCTCTCTTGTCCAAACTGCCGTTCCCGGGCATTGCTGCCCCCAACATCACTGTGGTACACACTCGACAACACACACATATATTCATTCACATGCACACCCGCGTATGCACACTCATCCAAATAATTACTTGTCAATTCACTGCTGTGTTGATGACTGCAGTAAACTCAGAAGTTGCTAAGCCTGTCATGCCCTTTGCGTAAACCCTCACACTACCTTCCTCTTCAACTTTTTTCTTTCACGTCCAGAATGCCAATGTGAGGACAGTTCTCTCCCCATCTGTCAGGTGGTAAGTCAGCAAAAAGCTGAATCAGAAGTCACTGTCTAATCGGATTTTTCTGCAAGGAAGAGGAAAAAATGAGCAAATTCAGTTAAGTCAGCAATCTGTTTTTCTCTCAGGGGGAGGTGCTGGTGGAGGTTCCAGACAGCAACACCAACTGTGGCTGTCCTCAGCATACATGCCGTATGTGTAACGTGATTGAAAGCACACAGACACCTGATAATAGTGTGACAACAGACTCTCTGCAGAAATCCTTTCTGTTTAATACTACTTCATTTCCAAAATGCTGAACAGCTTTAATAGTTACCTTTTTACATGCGGCATAATCTTTTCTTCTGTGTTTGTGTGTGTGCAGAGAAGGCAGAGGTGTGTCTTTTCCAAGGGGTGACAGTGCTGGGCCCAGGCCAGTCTCTGGTTCAGTACTTTGAGGGAGAACTGTGCTACACTGTCCAGTGCCTGCATCATAAAGATCCAGACTCGGGTTATTATGCCATGGAAATCACCTCTGTCAACTGCTCCCAAAAATGTGGACCAGTATGTATCCAGTGGGGCTTTCATCTCAGGTTTGACTGATCACTTGATTGGTCAATATTCTTTTATCCAATCAATCATTGATCAGACAATTTCCTGTGTTAATTTCATAAGGAGAAAAGCACTGCATGAAAAGCCTTCAAGTATTGATTTGGCAGTGGTAGTAACAGACTATCTGTGAAAAATAACCCCTTATTCTCTCAACTGGGAACTCACTGAAACCAGAAGGTGATTGCTACCATAATTAACCTTTACATTTACTGAACTTTTACTGAGAGTCAGCTCCAAAGTAATTAACAGCATGTCAAATACGTGTGGCGTAATAGAGTTAAAACAGATGGCAAAAAAGTTATGTGAAAACTTTTCAACAGTTTGCATATCACAGCTATATTATATTTGAGTTAGGCTTTCCTTTCCCTCCCAATCTCCAACTTATAGTTTGGTTGAAGAGGAGATTACCAAGATTTTCATTTGACTACCGTCTCTGTATTCAGTGTATTTAAATGTGAGTAAAATCCTGAAGTTTTATCTCAACTGAGGCATTTACGCCACATCTCATCCTGTTATATCCTTTTTCCTGTTGGTCCTCCTCTCCTTCAACTTTTCAGCATCAGGTGTATGTACCATCTACAGACCCTCAGGTGTGCTGCGGTTCCTGTAAAAATATCTCCTGTACTTTCAATAATGAAAACGGGACAACGGAGCTTTTCACTGTAAGAATGAACAGACCCACATCCAAGTGCAATCAAAGCAAAATGTTTAGCAGTGCTAATTCTGACTGTGTGTGCAGGCAGGGAGTTCCTGGGTGGAGAACTGCACACGTTACGACTGCATGGAAACTGCAGTGGGAGCGGTGATACTTGCCTCTGGGGTGGTTTGCCCACCTTTCAATGATACAGAATGTATTCAGGTTAGGACCGCTACTTATAATCTATATCTAAGTATGACTTTAATGAAGCCTCATTTTTTATCTAAAGTTGTTCAGTTTTATATTTTTTCTTATATATTAAACTTTTAGTATTTCTTTCCTATCTTCTTTCTTGCAGAATGGCGGTGTTGTTCAGAGCTATGTGGATGGCTGTTGCAGGACATGTGAGTCTCTAAAATTTATTCAGGGCTTCTGGTGTCGCTTTGAGCAGTCAATTAGAGGGGTGAGCGCCTTGTTGCTTGGCAGTGGATGGGCTTATTGGCTGAATGGTTGGGGGTGTGGCCTTTTGTAGAGGGTGAACTTAAAGCCTGTTGGCCTATGAGTACATTTCACAGTCCCTTGCTTTCCCTGGTGTCCCCAAAACCTTCTGTTGACATATTCAAGAGCTACCACAGCATAAACTGAAGAAATACATGCTGGAAACCTCAAGTAATTAATTAACCAATATATTCAAAGAGATATACTACACTACACTCACAACTTCCTGAAGTTGTACTTTATAGGTGAACATCTCTGAACTATTCTTGATGTTTGGAAAAAGGTTTGAGTTAAAGTATCTTCTGGCCTATGTGGATAAAATTTGTAATAAACATACAGTGGTGAGATTTCCTCTCTCTTTGGATTCAGCATTGCAGCCTTGCCCGCTTGCCTGCTTTAGCAGTGTTCTTGCTGTTTGGCCAGTTGAGGTGTTCACAGTGAGCGTTTTACCGCTGAAGATGTGAGATGGTGCAGGGGTTAGCATTTGCCCTGCTGAGCTTTGTAGTACATCAAATGACTGCGTTCCTTGGCTGGCTGCCCGGAGTGACCCAAAAAAGATGTGACATCCACGTGCATGCCGGCCGCACTGATTCCATCCGCTGTGTGTTTGTGTGTGGCATTAAACTGTGCTTTCTGAACAAAACATAACCTTGTGTTCTCCTGACGTTCTTTGAACCGGACGGCTGCGGTGCCAACGATGTTTCCAGGTTCTGGAGTGGGTGTTTTACCATTTACCGTTAATCCTGTAACGCCTACTGGTAGTACAAACTGTGACACAGGTACCACCATCTTGCACTATTCCGACTTCTTTGGCATCCTTGCTCTCAGTGACTCATTCCCTTGTGTTTTCAAATTCTGAATGTGTATGGTGTAAATGCTTTTTTTTATGTCTTTTTCAGTGTCTGTGTGTCTTATCTTTTCATTTCCTCTCTCCATTTTTGGTCAAATCCTTAAAACACAATATAACCTGCAAAGCATTTTAAGTTATTTGTAACAGGAAGGCCTAATAAAATAAAAATTACACTTGTTGTGAAATAATAAAAGCCTCAGTATTGCACACACATCTGTTTAGAAGAAGCAGAGAGCCTCTATTTTTCATGCATTTCAGGTGCACACAGAATTCTAACTTTTATTGGTTTAAAAGTAAGGTTAAATTTAGGTCAGTAGCCATTCAGTGGAACTCTGCTGGGGGACCTGTGTCCCACACCCATCACCCAACTGTCAGTCAAAGTAAGCGCCTACTGCTGAGCAACAAAGGGCCAAACTGAATAGACATTTCAGTGTGTATGTAAAGTGTCTGTAGTGTAATGATTAAAGTGCATTTGAAAGTGAGCATATTATCATCACTGTGTGCATTCACATCAGTTTTGTGTATATAGGCTTCTCTAAAAATATCCGGTGTGTTAAGGATCTATGATTACTCTGAGGATCCTATATTTCTTCCTGAGTGTCAGTCTGTGTGAAAATCTCTGCAGGTAAAGAGGATGGCAAGACATGTAAGCGCGTGGCCATTCGGACTACCATTAGAAAAGATGACTGCAGGAGCAATGCACCGGTGAGAGAGAAAAGAGACATTCAATTGGGAAAATGAGGAGTCTGTGAAAACAGAATTTTAAATACATTTTAGTAATTGTGGCCGTGTTTTGTTTAGTAAATACACATTTTTCCTCTTGCAGGTTACAGTATATTCCTGTGACGGGAAATGTCCGTCGGCCACCATATTCAACTTTAACATCAACAGTCATGCCAGATTCTGTAAATGCTGCCGTGAGAGTGGACTGCAAACCCGCTCCGTCGCACTCTACTGCTCTCGCAATGCCACAGTCGTGGAGTACAACTTCCAAGAGCCTCTGGACTGTTCGTGCCAGTGGAACTAAAAACAGCTGAACGAGAGCAAGACAAGTGAAGAGAATGTCTAAATAACAGGGTGGGGTAGGGGGATATCTGAATATTGTTTTACTAATGGACAAACATGAAAACCAGCCATGTCTTTTTTGTTGTTGTTGTCTTAATACACTTTACAACACTGACTTTGAGTCATAGTTGTAACTAAAAGATATGAGAATAACTGATTTAAGAGGGGGATTGTTTTTCAGATAGTTTTCTTGCACTTTAGTCTTATTTTCTTTAAGTCCTGCAGTTCCAACCCATTCAGCTTCTAGTGCTTTCAGCTGATGGTACCCTAAGCTTTTTATCCTACAGTATATGAACACGTTGTTGCATTTTTAAATAGCTGTTGTGTTTAAACACTGTATATGAATTTTGGTTTGTCTTATAAGATTCATTTAGCCTTTATGCTTTGTTGTCTTAGAAAAGGTGAATTTCTTTCTCAAATGTGATTTTGCCCTCTTTTTAGTTTTTACAGTAGTTTAATAAAAGATTTAACAGTGCTGTTGTCTAAAACCGACTGTGTCCTCATGACCTGCAATGTTTTTATACTCCCACTTTCTCTTTCATTAAACCTTTATTACACACATACTCATCCTGGATCAGCATTAATAGTGCTGACACATATTTATGTCTCACTTCTCAGAGGTTATTGCTGAGTGGGAGTCACCTCTTCACAACAGAAGCCCTTAGTAAAGTCAGCTCTTTGCTTGTCAATCATTTCTCCCTTTCACATTCCTGTCATTCCACATGGGCCAGCGCTTCCACCACACCCCACCTCAGAGCCAAACCATTCTTACCACTGCAATGCTCGGAGCAATTTGCAGCACATGCTTATTTTAGAGGTTAAATAAAGTCGTGAAAACAGTCATGAACTGTCTGCTCTAAGCGAGTGGTTGACCGTTACTCCAGAGGTGTGAAGCATGGCGGGCGGCTTTGCCTAGTGAGGACATCTCAATTGCTCATAAGATCCGAACACATCTTTTCCCCTCAGTATGCCCCACATCTCCATCTCCCCACTTATCCCCCTCAGGAGCCCAGCACTGGAGTGGCCGTGTGCCCATGGTTGTCATGGTAAAGTGCTCTTATCCCGACAAAGAGGCAGAACAAATTGGGTTGAACTAATACACACACAATCTCTCTCTCCCCCCTCTTTCTCCTCCTACAAACCCAGGAAGACTGCCTCCTTCTTCACTTAAGGCTTGCTTCTAGAGGGAACTTTGGCTTTGAGTGCGCGCTAAATTCAAAGTCTTGGCTCTGCGTAAATGTGAAGGAAAACTAAGAGACTCCCCTCAGGCATTAACACGTCGAGGCAGCTGTAACTGAACTCAGTAAAACCTGAAAAGTTTGACGAAAGAAAATGAAAAAGTTTCAACCCGTTCACTTTTCTTGTTCTTCAGTTTTGCGTCAGCGACTAAAATAGTTTGGGACTTTCCACAACTGATGTTTACGCACAGCTGGCTTGGATTTTCTTTTTGTGCGACCAATGGCTGAGGAGAGGAAGGATCTGTTGTGTCTGGGCGTGGAAGTGACTGCATTTACCCATGTGGATCAGTGACACTCCTGGAAGGTGTGCTAAATGAGATGGATTGAGATTCCCAATGGGTCAAACACAGCGCCTGTGGTTACTAGCAAGTTTATGTCAGGTAAGGTAACCCTCCACGATGTCAGTTATCTGGAAAGAAGTTAAAACTGCATTCTGGGTCTTTTAGGTTCAGATATTTTCCTGTATCAGTAAGACTTAAATGTTACATAGCAATTTTGGACGCATTTAATTATTCAGCAGACATTTAATCTCATTTCCTTTCCACAGGTGGTCTTGCTAACCTGTGAAAAACATTCAAACACTGTTGAGGTTGAAGTTCTTTTTCAGCCCTTCAGTCAAGATCCAGAAAGCTACACGGTCACTTGCAGACCTGCAAGTAGCCATCTGGTAAGAACACTAGTACTGGTGAAAAATGGCTGTGAAAGTCTTATTAAGTTTTGTTCGTTTTTATAAAGTTTACTCTGTTCTCACTTTCTGTGACATCTTTGCAGGTATATGTGAAGAGCTTCAATAACTCAGCATGCTCCCATCACTGCAGGATATTATTGAGAATGGCTGAGGATCAGAAGGGGTATAACATCACGCTGAGAGCCAGCAGGAGTGATGCAGTGCTCGAGACAAAGACCTTTCACTTCCGTGAGTGCCTGTGAACTCTGAGTCCAAACACCACATGTTGTATTTCTATCATGTTTAATAACGTTAACACCTCATCCCTTTTTGTGTCTCAACAGTTCCAGTGTCCATGTCCTCCTTTAATGTATACAGCACAACCACTACCGCCCTTCTGACATGGAAACTTCACAGGCTGCAGACCCTGTCCGCCATAAGCCTGTACAACACACGCACAGAAAATGTCGTGCACATCGTCAACATAAACTCTTCAGAAGTAAAATCCCAGTATACAATGAAAGGTTTGCAGCCGGGCACACGCTTCAAGGCCAAAGTCACAGTGACTACATACCTCAAACAGTTTAATATGACCTTGAAGCAGAGACTCAGAATTCTTTTGGAAACAGGTATTGTGAACATTAGTAATCCTGTGATCGCATGACCACAGCTCAATTATTAACCTTTAAAGTGACCGCAGTCAGGAATTTGTGCTGTAAGCTGATTGTAATATGTTTCTCCAGCTCAGTGCCCACCTAGCTGGATGGCCATTGGGGGAAGCTGCTACATTGTGAGAAGAACAGGCTTGACCTGGAGTGATGCACAGCACAGATGTTCAGACCTTGCAGCTGGAAGTCATCTGGCTAACCTGAAGAGCCTGGAAGATCTGGTTTTTATATCTTCTTACCTCCTGTCCCAGAACAACTTGCTGCTGCTTTGGACTGGACTTAATGACCAGCAGGTATGCACGAACATATTTTAAAATCATTTCAATCCTAAAAAGCAGCATTTATAATGACTTTCATTTTTCATTTTTGTGCTGTCAGAACAATAACAAAGAATCACATTTGAGAGTTGTCATGAATAACTGAGCACTTAGTTCTTTAGAGAGGATTTTCTAAAAATAAAAGAACACAACATTTTGATTAAATATATTGAAAAACATGCACTTAAATATCCTCCAGGGTTAGGTGGTTTTGGAACGTCTGCTGCATGACATTAAATTTAAACTTTTTTTCTGTATAAATACAATTTCCTTGCATAAAAGTTTTTCACACTTGAAATCAAACACAAACCCTGTGAGGAAAAAAAACAGAGGTTTTGCATCTAGGTAATTATGAATATGTTTTATATGAAAAAAATGTAAAATATGCTTATCAAGGGAGGTCTAAACTGTTCAAAAAATATTCCTGGTAGGATTTTTCTAAAGTTTTGTCAAAATAATTTAGTTAGAAAAACTCTGCAGCCATTGCTGAAGTGCTGGATATGGCAAGGAGAAGGTTTTTCACAAAACGTTGTTCACTTTGACAGAGCTTCACCGCAGCAGTTAACCTTCAGAGGGAAAGTTTGTTTTTCATACTTAAATAGCATTTGACTCGTGATGTCTGCCTCTTTCTTGCCCTACAGGAGGAGGGCCGACCTCTCTGGTCTGATGGCTCATCATATAACCGAACAAACACTATGAAGACTCTGCTACCAGCCAACCAGACGGACTGCTTCGCTTTCCAGAGGAATGCCACGGGGCCGGGATTCTTTCTCACTCCATTCTTCTGTAACATCGCCTTACCCTTTATCTGCCAATATCAAAGTAAATAACTTGTGCATGACCTGTTTATTAGCCAGAATATAATATTTAACAGCGGTTGTAATGTATAAGTCACATGCATTATATAATTTGGGAGTATCACCACATTTCATTTGTGATATTGCACAGCACTTAAAGATTCAAACCGTGCAATTTCTGAGCACTTCTGTCACTTATTTTCCTTTTTAGGTTGCTAAGATATCACTTTTTCCTCTTTTACAGCACCTTTAGTTCCTGCCTCATTCTCATTTGACCTGGTTCAGGTGACAGAGGACCTGGTAGAGCTTCGTTGGAGTGATCTCTCACTCTGTAACTCACCTGCTCTTTCATCATTTGAGGTATTCCTGCAGTACCAAGAGGAAGAATACGGAGAGTGGGATCCAAGTGGAGAAGATAGGCAAAGGAAGCAAGAGCACCAAGTGAGCACAAAGAACCAGAGCACTCCTAAAAAAATTGTAAGGGTCCCCATTTCGATCTCTTCTAGAGGCGTAACTTTAGCAGGTTTATCTCCAGGAAGCATCTACTCCTTCACCCTTCAAGCTTCTCACCCTCCTGGCTTTGCTTGGAGCTTGGGACAAACACAAATTGCATATACTAGTGAGTCTATTGATAACCACTTACACAATTCACAGAACATTATATTAATGGAGGTTGACTTTTAATATTTACACTGCCTTTCTTACAGGACCTCATCCTGCTCAAAATATCACTGTTGGTCCCATTACAGCCAGTCACATTAGCGTTCATTGGATGCTGCCAGATGCATTGTTTGTGGCTGGCTGGACTTTTGTTGTACAATATGAAGACATGTCTTCAAAACAGGATGGTGTAGTTGGCATGACAAACATCTCCAAGTCATCTGGGTTGAGGTCCTATACTGCAGTAATTGGAGGGCTGGAATCTCACAGGAAATACAGGATTGAAGTATACACAGTTACCCAGCATGGGATAGGGAGCTGTGGACAGGCAACTCTAACTGTAAAAACTGGTAAGCATGTAAATGTTAGATTCATGAACAATTTCTAAAAGCTTGTTGTACAGTAAGTACTGTCTGGTGCCATGCTCTACCAACTTTAGAAATTATATTCTAGGAATGATCTTCTACTTTTTAACAATCGTATGGCTTATTTGAAATCTCTGCAAATGCCGATAAGATAAGGTAAAACAAGCAAAAATGTAAGTTATTCTACACATTAGTTGCTCATGTAAGCAACCTTTAAGTCTGTCCAGTGTACTTAAGTGTTGCTGTGAAGTGGAAGACAGTATTGTGATGCCAGCGTGATTTGTTTCGCCAGAGTAAAAGTCGCAAAGTGTCACAAGTGAAGATGGCATGAACACAGACTATTGCCTTCTTGAAACATGCATTTGATTAAGCAGCTAAATAGCTTCACAAGTGGGCTAGTTTCGGTGTGATTTTCAGTGCCGTTCCCACGTTACTTAAGAGGTTATTAATTTTTCACATGTGTTTAAATCTACTCATTTGTATTCACTGATGATCCTGTCGACAATTATGGTTTCGTAGATGTGTTTCTGACTGCTTTGCAATGCTCTCCTAAATAATATTGGCACTATTGATTTTTTTCAGTACAATCTTAAATGAAATGGGTATGTGCTGGTATGCATAAGTAATCATGTAACTTTTTAACCTCTGACTTTCAAATAATGCATGTTTGTACTTCTTAGCGGTGAAGGCTCTCAGTGGTCTGGTAGTGATAAGCACTATGAGCAGAAATCTGACTGTCTGTGGCACCCATCCACCCAGCGATCCTCCAGACGGTTACTTTATCACATCCCAACCTCTTGACAATCCTACTGCTCCTTTGTTGTGGCTAAACCACTCCAGCTCAGATGGACGCTTGATAAATGGATCCATGTGTTTTAATTTGGGCACATTTACTCCTGGTCAGACGTATGAAGTTGGAATTGTTGCTCTGAAGGGAAATGACAGGAGCGAGAGGTCTAGCATCATGCACACCACAGGTAAGAGAAATAACAAAAGTGTCCAAATAGATGTTTTGCAATTTTTTATTATCTAAGACATTCCACAACCTGTCTTTGACTCTTTTTGTTTGTCTTTGTGTATATAGCTCCAATGCCAGTGCAGGTAGCAGTGCCTGTCTCGGTGGGTACAAACTATGCACAACTGTACATCCAGCATCCACAGCTGGGTGTGATGGATGGCGTAAAAGTGTGTGCATGTCCTGGAGACTGGGATACTGTTTGCAAGGGTTTGGGCAACTATCTGTGTGACTGGTACTCCCTCACTGCTCACGTTCATCTCATAAACCTCAGCAACCTCAGTCCGGGGTCACCGTACCAGCTCAGAGTGTACAGCACGAGCCGAGAGCAGTTGGGACCCCCATACTACAGCCACCTCTTTAGAACAAGTGAGTTACCTCTGTCACTACCAGCACATACAAATGCATGCACTCCTCAGAATGCATGTAACAACTGCATTTAAACTGCTTCTACCTGAGAGGCGTCAACACAAACACAGAGATTTAAGGCCGCTTTAATTAAGATAGCTTAGTGCAACCCTTGACTGCAGTGGAGCTGATCATATCATCCTATTTCACATAACTAAGATAGACACATAGAGTCCAGATGGTAAGTAATTGGGCAGATATACGTTTTGTTCTTCGAGCTCTATGCTTCAGCAAATTCAATTTGAATCAAATAATGGATAAGGCCACTAAAATGTCAAGTCACAGCTTTAATTTGAGAAAGCTTATTCAGGTATAAAAAGAACTCGGTGAGCTACAGTGTATCTCTTTGATCAAAAGTTCCTATTTTGCAGTGGGTTAAGTTGAAACTGCAGTATTAACAGATGATGACCAAAATAGGTCAGGGCTGACTGAGAGAGCTGCCCCTCAGGCAGAGGTGGAGTAGTCTGTAAATATGATGAGGAAAGTGATTAAGCGAGTAATGAAGCTCAAACAAAGACAAAAAATCTATTAGAAAGACATCAGAGCTTTTTTTTTTCTATAATGCATGTGCACAAAACTGGAGAAACACAAACAGAAAAATGTGTTTTGGATGACCTGAAAAACATTTTTCAGGCGATTGTAAAGACATGTAAAAAAAAAACCCCAAACACTTTATGTCTGTACAAAACATCACAAATGCTCTCAAATACCTTTGTCAAAGATTAAGAGAAGACCTTGTCACCAAACCCTCAGAACATGAAAAACAAGAGGCAAACTGCTGTTAGACCCAAATGACAGAAAAGCAACATTACACTTCAGAAAAGCAAGAATACAAAAAATAATGTATGACTGCTGATAAACTGAAGAGGTATACACATATTTCTATTCATTTACTGTAACTGTCCCAATTCTTACAGATGGATTGTATGAAGAGAGTCGTGCAAAAATATTCAAGTTACTACTTGCTGCGTATCCTCGCTCAGTAACAAATTGTTGAAGGGCCCATGATAGAGGTTAGCCATCTAAATATTCCTGAGGCGGTAGCAGATGTGTTCCCCAATGTAAATCTCTTTTCTTGTTTACTGTTTGTGGATGGTTGCTTTACCGTAATCTGGAGAGGGCTTATTTTCTTTTGCACTCTTCATTTGGCTTCACTTAAAAGCAGATTGTGCATCTTCATCATCTCATGCAGATAGCAGTAATTCAATTTGAAATGTAATCCATCCTAATCTTGGCACGACTTCACTGTTTCTTTTTCTTTTTTAGATTTTTAGTGATAACATTTAATGTTTATAAAAAGATGCATCACAGAGGCCGTGCTCAGAACTGTATGATAGATATTATATTTTGATCCCTTTGTTTGAAACTCATATCAAACTATAACACAAATTTTCTGTGGAGTTTGGATTTTCTAAATTAATAAAATCTTTATATCTTTTTCTAAAACAAACATATAATTCTGTGTTTGCATAAATTATTAGAACCTTTAACAATCGTTACACATAATGGGATGTGATGTATGCTTTGTAACTTTAGGTCTGGCTCCTCCTAGCAGAGTAAGGGAGGGTCAGGTGACAGATTCATCCATTGAGCTGCTTTGGGATCCTGCACCAGGCCAGGATCACAGCTACGAGGTCATCTGCCTCAACTGTGAAAGCTCACAGAAGGTAAAAAAACAAAAAAAAGCTCCCAAAAAATCACCTGTTTAGAAAGCATATCAACAGAAGCTGGTAGGCAGCTCTGAACACCACACTCTGAACACTCTGAACACCACATCCAGAACACCTTGGATTTTGTTGAGAAGGTGAGAGATGTCATTATGGAGGCAGATGAAACCATGGTCTCGTACGATGTTACATCTCTCTTCACTTGGATCCCAGTCACGGAAGCGTTGGAGGTAGTTCGTAAGAGATTACAGGATGACCCCAACCTCAGCAACAGGACCACTCTCAGCATCGACCAAGTGTGTTTGCTTTTGGAACTGTGTCTCATTCCACCTACTTCACATACAAGGGTCAGTTCTACAGGCAGAAACATGGGTGTGCCATGGGCTCCCCAGTTTCACCCATCGTGGCCAATTTTTACATGGAAGAAGTGGAAAAGAGGGCTTTGCTATCCTACCCTGGAACACCACCAAGTCATTGGTTGAGGCATGTGAATGACACCTGGGTGAAAATCAAATCTCAGGACGTACCACAATTCACGGATCACATTAACTCGGTGGACCGACACATCAAATTCACCAGGAAGGATATGAAAAGTGGCAGGTTAGCCTTCTTAGACTGGGAGATTTCCATCAGCAATGGGGGACATTTAAAGGCGGATGTGTACCGCAAACCTACGCATACGGATCAGTATTTAAGGTTTGACTCTCATCATCCACTGGAGCATAAAGTGGGTGTCATCAGGACGCTACAACACAGAGCGAACACCATCCACACAGACACAGCGGCCAGGGAAGCAGAAGAACATCACATCA
>VUQG01002332.1:3372-20810 GCA_015106755.1 Etia nguti
CATTCAGTGGGCTGGTTTCAGTCATTATGCAAATGTACTGTTTATAAGATTGGGGAAACCTGCAGTCAGCTGAGACTGAAGAAGTCACTTGGATGAGTGACGAAACGTTTCTCCCACTGAAAACGTCCAGATGAACAGAATCAACTTTTTGGGATTTACTTACCTGGATGACTGAGCAGGCATCAAGATGTAGTGTGTATAGTTGCCCATAAGTTGTTTAATACTTCCGAGATCCATTTAATTTCTATCCTTTCATGTTGGATTCAAAAGCTGATCTTATAAATTAAATGATATAAAGATTGTTGTGGGTTGCTCAAACAACTCACTCCTCTCTTTTTGTCCTAATAGCATCGTTAGTGTGAAGGAAACACGTCTGACCTCACTGGCGGCCAACATATTGATCGGCCTGTCCGTGTTCATGCTGCCCGTTCCCCTGCAGTGGATTCCCAAGCCTGTCCTCTATGGGCTCTTCCTTTACATCGCAGCCACTTCACTTGATGGAAATCAAATGGTGGACCGCATGACCCTCCTGCTAAAGGAACAGGTGAACATGAAGCAGATAAGAAGAGTGTGATTTGGTTGACTGATCTGGTTGCTAATAAGTGCCAATCCTGTTCCTCATTCTATTTTATTGTCTCTTTGTTTCCTTCGTATTGATTGAGCTTTACAAATGATAACCAGTAGTAGTATAAAAAACAAAACGAATAACTAACTAACAAACATAAAAGTAGAAAAGTGAAGAAACTAAAAACCAGGTGAAAAAACATCACTCTACTGGAAAAATAAAAGGAAAAAAAAAAGTGAAACAAACATCTCTTGTTATCACATGACTGTTCCCACTCTTGTTATCACAGAGCTTTCATAAGATAAGTTGGTACACACTATGTCCTCTCATAACAAGAACAACTTGTTTTTAATGAGTTTTGGAAAACAAAGTTATTTTTGTCATAACAGTTTATCATGGTCTGCTTTAAATAGACAAAATATAGTACAATAACATGGCACATTTTTTGCATAGCAATGAGTTTGATTAAAGTAACAATATTTCTGTAAAGTATAAAGCAATGCACTTCTGGAAAAAAAAAAAAATGCAAATCTTGCACGACAATTCCAGAGCTTACAGGAGTATTTAGCATATCTTTTCTTCTCAAATGGTAATTTATGCTGCAGCAACAGGTGTGCTATTATATACAAATCTTGGCTTGAGAGGGGTATTATAGTTAATCTCACTTAAAACATAGTTAATCATATCATATTCTGTCTCTGCTTAGACCTCTTATCCTCCCACTCACTACATTCGCCGTGTGCCTCAGAGGAAGGTCCACTACTTCACGGGGCTGCAGATAATCCAGCTGATCATTCTGTGTGCATTCGGGATGTATCCTCTGCCCTACATGAAGATGGTTTTCCCCTTGCTGATGATCCTGCTGGTCCCTGTCAGGTGAGATAACCCAAGCCAACAGGGGGCAGAGTGGGAACATGAAAATCTGCATGAATCCTTATCTGCAGCTCATTGGCAATGACCTCAGGAAACACAATTTTATGGTCCCATTTTTGCAATTAGTACCAGTTAGTGTTACAACAAATTCAGCACAACACGACCTTCTTAAAAAAAACAAAAAACAAAATTAAATGTTTTACATGGAAAAACCCCCCACACTCACACACAAAAGGTGACATTCTTTCTCTAAATACTTCAAAATGTGTTGTTTCCTTGTAAATAATACATGCATTTTTAATATGTTTTATCTCAGGACCAGTTTGCTTCCGAAAATGATTGAGGCCAAATATCTGGACATCCTGGATTCACAATACAAGTAGAACTTTAAAGCAATTTTATGACAAGATTCTGTTTCTCCGGAAATAAATTATGTGACGAAATAAAATTATTTAGACTGCATGACCTCACTATCATTTATAACCATCATTTGCTTTTTTAATTGTTCATTATAACTTAAATGTAGCTGACTTTACTATGGAAAATCACTGCATATTTGTTGTATGTAATGCTTTATTAACAAAGAATTAAGTGGAATTTCGATTGTAATTTTTATCTGAAATCACAGTGGTATTATAGCATAAAATCATATAGAATAGTTTTGTTAAGGGGGTAATAATTCACATTTATAGAGACGAGAAGGAATCATTATGCAATAGGCAATTTTAAGTAGTGCATATTGTCTGGGTTTTTTAGTGGAAAAGCAAACAAATTTTAAATGTTAAACTGCTTAACTTTTATTGTTAAAAAACTGCAGCGTACTTTTCACTACTTTTAATTAGACACAAAAAAGAATCAGTATCAGACTGGAGGACTAGAGAAGCTTCCACCTCCTCCTCAAATGAAACCTTATCAAAAAAAAAGGGGGGGGAAAGAAAAGAAAGTACAAAGATGAAAAGCCAAAGACAAGAAGAACAAAAAGAAAGCAAAGAACTGACCTACCAATAAAAACATATAAATTAAAGTATTCACAGGTAATAAGAATAGTTTATTGTTACTTCTGTTGTGTTCAATTATGGGTTTGCATATAAATAATAAAAAAAACACATAATTCTGTTGGACTCTGTTTATTCACATTGATCATTTTTTGTACTTTTCTCATAATCCTTTTAAAAGTTCTGCTTATGTTTGTGAAAGGAAAAAAAACTAAGTTTGACTTGGCTCCATGATTGTGGACCTTTGATGGACCTTTGCCCTGCAGTGTTTGCTACTGTGTATTTTTTCTTGTAAGTAGAAAAGAAAGAATATCTTGATGCATGCTTAATCATCCAGGTAAGTAAATCCCAAAAAGTTGATTCTGTTCATCTGGATGTAGCATTTCCCACTAAAAATGCTACGTCCAGCTGAACAGAATCAACTTTTTGGGAAAAGAAAGAATAGTCCTTATCACACTTGTATGTGTAACATAAGAGAACAATTGAAACATACCACATCTGCAATGCAAACCAATATAGTGCACAATAAATGTGTAAAAAAAAAAACAAGGTTAGCTACATAATGTGGCCCATGCTACTAAGGGTAGTAGCATGGGCATATTTATTTACAATATAAAATGAAGAAATTTTAACTGTTTTCCTGCAAAAATACCTGGAAATTGCAGACTTATTAAAATTATTTACATTACTTACTACTTAAGATTATTTTTGAACTGCCTAAAACTACTTAAACACAACTTATAGTTATTTAAAGTTTGTTTTTTTTCCTGTAAAATAACCCGTTACACGCTGCTAAAAATTACTTATATGCACTACTTGAAATTACTTACAGTGTAGTTATTTTTTTTCTTTCTTTTACAGACTTGAATCATTACCCCATTAGTGTAGTGCATCACTTGTATGTACATGTATGTTTTATTACATGGCAATACCATTTACCATGTAAAATACATGGAAATTCTGTTCAATTCTAGGGAAAATACACTCTTACTTGCAGGCCATTTTATAAAGTGCTACTCCTTTTTAAACTGAGCTCTATGCCCGAGGGCATGAAGGCAAGTAAGACATCTCGAACAATGGAACTATTTTTCAAAAGGGCTGAATTTCATCTGGCCTCATCTGGACTTGTATGATAAACTGAAACCATATGACATTTGTCTTAGTGGAACTAGTCATACACAAATAGCAATCCAAAGTTGATTGGAGGGTATTATATAGAAGGGATGCAGTGTTTAAGGTGCTCACTTACCTATAGAGGCTTTGCCATGTTAGAGGCTTTCAGCACTTGTGCCCACAGTCCAAAACAACACTTTTGATAGTTACTTGGAGGGAGCCAGTATTTCCAATGAAAGAATGAAATATTGGCGGGATTTTCTTTGCAGCCAGTATCTGGTGTTCTCATTCGCAGACATTACAGACACCGATGACACTGCACACGCTTGGAACACATACTCCATCAGGTCATCGAAATGTGTTTTTCGATTGACCAAAGCCAGTTGTATGTCGACTGTACAATATTCGTATGGATGAGTCCATCAACAGACCAACATATCATCCTGCAAACTTTTATTGTTGTGGACAACTATGATATTTTCCCAAATTACAATGGTAATTTGGGGCTTTTAATTACTTGTTTGAACAGTCCTTTTTCTGTACGCCCAAAGATATTTGGTTAATGTCCCTAAGAAAGAGGTATTATTTAACCTTGGTTGGTGAATTTATCTGAAACCTTTTTAGCAGTTGAATATTCCGTTTTCTTTGCACCCACTGAACCGTAGGTTGATTCAAATGTTAGTTTGACATCACTCACCACTCTTGCAAGGTCATCACAGTATACATATTTGAAGCAGAACAAATAAACTATTTGTGTGAAATACAACCAAACTTCTATTGCCTCTTGAATGAACATGTATGTACACAGAAATGCAAATGACAGAAAAGCACAGTAACAGTATCTTTACATGGGCTACCTGTGTTCCTAAGCATGTCAGAGAGGTGTAGCCAGCACAAATAGTAACATATTTTCACCAGCTACATATATTTTAAAATCCAGTGTAGTGTCTCTTAAAGAGACAAACACACTTTCCTTTCTGAAAGTTTTAGCTATAGACACGGTATGGAGAAGCAATCCACTATATACTTTGGCTCTTAGAGAATGGCCCTATGAGCCATTGTTTCAATGGCAGGTAGCATGTTGCTCTTAGGAGGTAGAGAGTAGAAGCCCATCCTTGTAAAAAGGTCAAACAACTCCTCTTCATAATTTTCATCCATTGTGGTCTTCTTAAGAGCTGATCCCTCAACGGGAAGGAGGTAGTTGAGAAACAATGTCATCAGGATGTTTAGATGCAGTTCAGAATGAAAGCCTTTGATAGTCTCAGTAGAATGGTATCATGGTCTCTTCATGGTCTCTTTTGCCCATTCCGCCTCAAAAATCCAGCATCAGTCTTGAAACTTGGGTTCAGAAGGTCAGGTGAATGAGTTAACATCGTCTTTTATCAAAACATTTCACATTTTGTTAATCCTTTCATTTGAATTTATGTATCGAGTTGTGCAAAAAAGACATGCTTCAGTTTAAAATGTGATGCTGATGCTATGATAAGGGATGTGTTAACTTCTGTTTAAGCTGAAAAGTCTGTGTGAAAAAGAAATTCTAACTGTGAAGGTGTCAGTTCACACTAGTGAGTTTCTGCTCAAAAACACTGAAGCCAAATTTCACGAGAACCATTCCAGCGTTTAGATGTGAAAAAGAGCTTTTTATTAAAATCCATAAAGATCTATAATATGTATTGCATGATATTTTAAAGGTATTTGGTGTGTAATGTTGGTGTTAATATTTTTATTATATCACACGTGTTTAATACTCCTAAAGAAAAATAAGCCATGCAAGAACAGCCGTAGCAAAATGCCCGAAGTCTCAAATGCTATTTCATATTATGAGTATAGTCCCTTCCTTTTAAGAGATGAGAACTGAAAGTTATAAAGCTAAGGATAATAAATTCCCCCAACAGATGGCGGTAGAGGTTTGCCTTTTGGGAAGGTTTAAGCTCAGGCCTGGTTGATAGTAGATGTATACTCATCTGTATGTTACAGAAAAGAAATGATTTTATCATCCAGTAAAATAAATGTGGATGGTAAAGTTAAGAATGAACAGATATAAAGAATAAACAGAAGAATCACCACCTTTAGATTTTTTGTCAGGTTTTTCCTTCATTTGCTTCCTGTGAAGCCACCTTTGGCTGCAAACAGACTATTTTACTAATTTTAGACATATTTTGCAGCTCATGCTGTTTATTGCACCATTAAGTATTAGCCCTGTGCACTGAATGGTATGAATGGACATGCGCTTCCAGGGAAAAAGCAAAATAAACAAAAAGCCTCTTTAAAACGGTGCAGCAACAAAGCAGCAAACAGCACGCAAACAGCAAGCCATGAAAACAGTTATTGAATCTGGGCTGAGAATATGAACATGGATGCCGCAGAAGAAAAGATAAGTTATATTCCATACATTCATTCTCTTTAGTTTACCCTTATCAGAGTTGCAGGGGGGCTGGAGCCTATCTCAGCTACCATAGGGCGAGAGATAGGGTACACCCTGGACAGGTCGCTAGTCTGTTGCAGGACTAATACATAGAGACAGACAACCATTTTCACTCATCTGTTTCCATAGCAAAATATGAAGGATTTGAAAATGTGTGAATTTTCAAATAATAAGTATTCCTTGTTTCAACAATAACAAAATTCATAGTTTGATCCTATTCAAACTGACAGTTCCCACCTGTCCGCTTGAGTTTAATATAAGCAGCATCAATGATTCTTCTTTGCAATTTGTCCATTTGGGAAGTGACACTGCAAATAATTTCACGCTGAACTCTGTAGGAACAAAATTCAAGAGAGAGTCAAAAATAACACAAATCGACATTCATCTTATGTTCCTTTTTAAAAGCTCACAAAAACTAGAAGGAAATGTTAGAATTTTATTTTTATGAATGTACAAAATGAAGATGATGCAGAAAGGAAACCAGAGAAAATAGAAGTTGAAAGGGGAACCTGATGACCTTCTTTAATAGTCCTTTAGTCCAGGTCGATCAGTACAGTAAGCCAAAAGTGAGCTACAGCATTAAAACAAAATACATCCAATTACGCAGCTCGACTAAGACTGGCTCTTTGAAGAGATTTGATTCTCATGAGTAAACAAAAGGGACAACAAAAGGGGGAAATATCCACCGCTTGGTCATCATAAAGAAGCTGCCAATAACTTTCCCCATTACAAAAACCTGTAGCTTTGTCGGTGTGCCACTGTGCCTAGGCAGGACAGCTCTCCCTTATTTGAGAGCTGTACTAAATAATTTGTGCCCTTGTCTAGGGCAAGTCTGACTTTCCTCCATATTTCAAGTATTCTCCAAGTATCTGTGCTGCATTGTCTCCCTGTTGTCTCCTGTTCTTGATGCGGCAAAACCTTCAGAAATTCCAGTGTAACACCAGACTGACTCAGACACCAGACAGCTTCTCACTGAAAGGGCAGGGAAGCTGAGAAGGAAGAGCCTCTTCCTCCCTGGGGTTAATCTGTACACACATGCACATAACCAGTGGCATCTTGCTATTATTTACCAGGATGCAGGGTGTCTTTGAAACATCTAAATGCTGCTATAGGCACAAAAGGGTGCTAGTAACACAAATATACCATTATTGATATGAAGCTTGGTATGTCTCACAGACTGAGAAAATCACACCCGAAGCATTATACGAGAGAGACAAAAGAGTGAAAGAAGTAGACGTAACTTCCAGACTTGCTTCTTTCAAAACACATGCCATCCACTTATTTTTCATAAATGTAATAATATTATCTTAATCTGATTGTCAAGTAACACTTATCTGCTTCAGAGTTAAAACCAAAGTTGGGGCAAAATGTAAAGAAAAAAAAGTCTGTGCATCTGTGAGAATCTGATTGCCAGTTAGTTTTGAAGCCATCTGTTACTATTCATATCTGCACAATTCTTCTTTAAGGCAAGAAGAAGGGTTTTTGCAAAAAAAAGACAAAAAAAAGAACAGACTAACTTTGCAGCGGAGGTGATGTAAATCAAATTTCAAGCTCTGTCTATAACGTTAAATATAATGGCTATAGACGCCAAGTGACCTCCAGCATCTTTGAGCAGACTCCAAGCAGACTACAAATGTATATAATAGGATCATAATAGGATTTTGTGTTGAACTTAGATAAAGGTAGTGGCTAATATTGTTTTAATGGATAGGTGCGTCCTAAGAGTCTGTTGAAAAAAAAAAAGCAGACAGAAGGAAGCTGAATAAACTGCAAACTCAACTTCTAGTTTAATCCTTTCACACTTGTCTAAAACAAAATGGTTTAAAATGTTTGTTCCTCTAAGAATAGACAGCCTTCATTCTGTTAGGTCTATTTCTAAACAATCATTCACTCAACTCATTAGATGGAAACAGGATCAAGGGGAAGCTAGGGCGTCCTAGTTTATGTGAGACTGTAAAACTTTTTTATCCATTGTCTCTGAGTTGAACATTGAGACAATGCCACATTTGATTGGCTCTAACATACACATATCACATGTAAAATATTTGTCTCCATTAGAGATGTTCAAAATTGATGATTGTAGGGAAAGAAAGTTGCTGAAATAACAGTAATAATGATATGAAAGGTTACTCCACAAGCATTCAAAGATTATTCTTGTCCCATATGATCACCCTGAAGAAATGTTTCTCAAACTGTAAGGTGAGCTCCAATGTTGGAGATCCTCTACAGGTGGGGTGCGGATTATCCCAGCAAAAATACAGGATGAAAATAGGTTTTAATAATTTATTTATTTATCCTGTTGACTCTGAATTAAGCTTTGAGGGTGGGCGTGTGCCATATTTGTGCCCCTTACTGATTGGCTGCTACTGCAAATAACACACCAATAGTAAGATGCCACAAAAACTACTTTCACACACAAATTAACAGTGACATTCTAACACATACTCACACCTCCATTTTTCACACATCTACTCTTCATTTTCATTACACTCACACTCATTTCTCACACCTTCACTTAAATGTTGTGAACACAGCAAGCATCAAAACAATATGAGCTGCATGACAGGCTTTACACTCTGTAGGTCAGGGGGGATCAGAACAGCTGAGGTGACAGAAGACACAGAAATCCACTGCACGAACTGCTGTAGACAACCTTATAGTGTCTTGCATTAATAACTAGGTTGTTCAAGCCTGGTGCAGATGTCAGGATGCATTAAGGTCCATCATGGAGTTAGACCCGGAGTATCATTACAGGCAGTAGAACTCTGTGAATTTCTGTGTGTGGAGCTAGTCGATTGGTAGAGAGCACTGGACGTGTTGTTAAGGAGTCCAGGCAGTCGGCTGCTTGATGCACTGAGTCATCGCTGTAGCAACATATACATGGGCAAACAGACTGTACCAAAAACTCAGGCAAGCAAACAGTCATCTGCAAACACAAACAAAACCCGCATGTCACTCATAATTAAAACAATAGTTTACTACTTTAAAACAACACATTACAGAGGTGACAAAATCAATATCACTCTCTTGTCTGAATTTAAAATATGAAGCTTGAGAGCTAGACTTTCATCTTTCCTGGAAGGATGGTTATACCTGTCATTTCGGTTATAAACCAGAAATCAACTCAAACATGTCACACTATTCACAGAAATCAGGCTGACTAACAGCTTTAACTGGAAGCAGCAGGCAGCAGCAGACAGACGCTGAGCATGAATATATTTATCAATAAACTGTGTGGGAGTTGGATACGTGATAAAATCAGAAGGCGGTAACTGAAAACGACTGACACACACAGGCAATACTGAGGGAAAGAAATATATTAATTAATACATTTGGAGTCATACTTGAGGCAAATAACACCTAGAAAGTTGAGAAGCAGGATGTTGACCGTTGCTTCAGGTTGCATCAGCATTAAAAAAAAGTAGATAAATAAAAAACATGTATGAAGCGTGTGGATTAACTCAACTAAACACAGTAAAGTAGTTTATTTCCCAAAACATCTTTTTTGTAAGTGCACAAAAAAAGGAAATAATTTAAATGCCATTCAAACTTTTTGACTTTGTTACTTTGTTAGCAGTTCCATGCAGAAAATAAACCAGTGATTGAAATAACAGTTCATATTCTAAGCCTTGCACAGTAGCAAGCTTAAAACTGGCTTATGAGGAACTGATAAAAACACCAGTTTTCTCAGATAAATAAAGGCTGCAAAAAATCTTAGAGTAAATGATGGCTTTTATCAGTGCTTGAGGCTTGTTTGTGTGCCAGGAGTCTAAAATGGCACAGCAGGACCCTGGCATACAGCAAGCCCATATGTCAGCCCTGCAGGGAAATTTAATCTATGTCACTATGTCTAGGACATGTGCCCGTGTTACCTTGGTGTCCAAACATTGCAGGTAGGAACAGATGTATTCTATGCTGGACCCAAAATAGGTGGAGGTGCATGAAGGTTGAAATGATCCCTAAAGATAAACAAATTAGTCATGCAAACATGTTAATTAAACTGTCAAATGCAAAAGCATACCTAGTGGAAAACCGGTAGTCTTATGATTTCCATCAAACATGTGTTGAGACGATTTGAAAATATTCAGGAAATCAGTTTGCATTATTCTTCCTCCTCTTCTCTGAGTGAAAAACATGCAAAGATGCATCGAGTGGCTTTTTCTCTGACTCCCGGCACTGTTAAGAGCCTCTTGTGTATTGAGACTCCAGATTAGAGGCGGTATTCAATGACGGCATTGATGCCGTTGTCACTCATCAAAGCTGTGTGCTACAGAAACTCTCCAAAAGCTCAACCAAACCATCTGTTCTTGACAGTCTGATGGGACCTGGAGAGAGATAATCCTCCACCACTGCTAGACGTTAAAGCACCAAAATGACGATTGAAGAAACACGAAACTCACGAACACCCAGCTGAGATATTGATGTTAACTCATATGATGATCTGACCTCAATGTGTTCACTAACTTGTACTCCTGAAGCAAAACAGCTGAGAAGCTAAAGGTTATATAAGAGAAACTTAAAGCTTAGTTCCTTAAAAATATGGGTTTTTTTTTTTTAACTTAAGTCACTCTTTTAACTCAAGTAACCCTATTTGCATAGCACTTTTAAACACAACAGGAGCTGATCCTGTACAGTCAATGTGATTTCACTGACAGAACCATGCCCGAGGGCCCCTAAAATCATGGGCATCCGATGTTTGTTTTTAGCCATGTCCTTTGGGCGCAGATATGAAAAATCATAGCGATGATAAAACATTATGAAAAACAAAACATACAAGCACCTTGAAGTCTAGGCACAGGGAAATTATTAAAAGAGGACCAAGAGCAGTCACTCTTGGTCCTCAGCTGAGATTGTAGGATGACTAAAAAACCCTTGGCTGAGGACTTCACATTACAACCAGTGTCAGAGGATCTGAGATATATTTTGATGTAAACCCAGAACGGGCCTTAAAAGTCATCAGCAAAATCTAAATGAATTTCTGAAATTAATGGCTGACCAATGAGAAGAAGCTACAATACGAAAAGTGTTTTGTAATAAGCACAGCAGTAATATTACATGTTACTATATATTTCTCAAAAACTGAGCCAAGCCAAGGGGAAGCATGTATAACGAAAACAGAAGAAATCCTGAAGTGGAGCCTCAGAGGATGCCAGGTTTAATGGGAACAGAGGAAAATAAGCAATTTCATACTTTGAGCAAAAAGCTTCTTTCTCTTAAATAAGAGTTAAAGCACTTCATCGCTGGGCTCTTAAGATCAGTTTCATCCACTTGGTTTGTCACATTCAGTTGTGTTGAAAACCACACTGAGTTCTAGTAGGACTAAACTGCATATGAACCTGAGTTGAGAATGATATCATTACACACCCTTACAAGAGCGGATTCTGTGCTCTGTGTAAAGGCATTCAAATAAGATGGCCCTTTTCTAAAATCTTTGAAATAAAGGGAAGCTTAGAGAAGGGCGTTTCATTTTTGTAGTCATTACAATCAAGGTTACCTTTCTTTAGGAGTTGTTGCTTAATAGCACGTTTAAGACTGCCAGGGGCGATTCCAATTGACAAGGAGCTGTTCATAATGACTGGACAAGGAGGCAGAGCAGAAAAAGCTTCCTTCAAACACTGCATTGTAAAGATGTCTAGGGCGTCAACAAGAAGGGTTCATATGTGAGACCATCTCTGATAGTTGTGAGGATGACACAGGCTGGAACTGCTGATGGTAATGGCAAGTTGAAGGATGAACCTCTACAAGCCCAGAACCAGTGAGAGAGATGCTAGCTCTAATATTGTCTATTTTGTCAGTGAAGAAGTTCAGGAAATACTCACAGGATTGAGTAGAGATGTACAGAGCAGGACCAGCACTGAATAAATCCACTTCAAGTGGATTTATAGCAAAGAACAGTATTTTAGGTATGTTGGCATCCACATTAATTAATTATTTCATTATTAAATAATGTTCCTTGGCTTTCGTCACAGCTCTTCACAGTCACCTCTCTTGACACTTGGACTTTGTCTTACTTCCAATTCCACTCAGCCCTTCTGTATGCTTGTCTTAGGGAGCAGGTGGAGTCATTTAACCAGGTGCTTTTCTTAAGCCTTTTTAATTTTAAGGGAGCTACAGAGTCCCCAGTGCCATACTAAGAGGCATTAAAGAGTGTCAGTACAGGAAGGAAGTGCAGCTGAGGTGTGAGTGAGTGTGAATGTGTTTGAGAAATGCACAGTCTTCCTGGGTTTATGCATTGAGCTAAGGAGTGAGGCTGGGATGGGGAGGAAGTGTGACAGGGCAACAAGGATTTAAACATAATCATGAGATGATCAGAGACAGGAGATAAACCAAGGTCTAGTTTTGTATTTGAATTTGTAAGTTGTTTTTCTTTTTTTTGCCACAGAGAGTACCTTACATTATTTTGTGAAACGTGGTTGATTTTGTAGCAACATGTGTTATTGGTGTTCTGGTCTGCGGGGCATTGCATTGTTTCACTTCTTTGCACTGAATTGTTGCTTGGTTGTTGCGGTTTCTGATAGAGACTGTTGAGAAGAAATTAACAAAGAATGCAGCAAGTTCAGAACTAATACCACAAAGGTGGTGTATAATAAGATATTATCTGCCATAAGTCTTATTTAGCCTTTTATACAGGGACATTCTGGTTCTAGTATCTATGTTCGAAACACATTAACTTGAAGCAAAAACCACACTCCGAACCCAAGCACAATCAAAGCATTATAT
Source organism: Etia nguti (assembly GCA_015106755.1). Taxonomy (NCBI): domain Eukaryota; kingdom Metazoa; phylum Chordata; class Actinopteri; order Cichliformes; family Cichlidae; genus Etia; species Etia nguti. Next base: position 16,064 of record VUQG01002332.1, read on the forward strand.
CTACCAACCTGCCAGTTTGTTTAATCACTACATATGTATCTCAACACTCATATTTGTAGAAATGTTAAGCTTCTTTTCAGTAACAATAGTATTCCTGAAAATTTATGGGATTTGATGACATGATGAAGCATTACCATCACACAGTTACACATCTGCTCAACACTTCGGCGCTCTTAAAAGATGATTTTAATTTAACTCAGCTTTGCCCTGAAAAGGCCTTTGCAACTCAACAACTCAAACAAAGCCCTTTCAACTTGTATATTTTTGCTTCTCATTTTCTTGAAGGCAACAGTTCAAAGATTATGAAACTGTGTTCATCTACAGTCACTGCGTGAAGGGTGTGAAAAGGCAAAGAGATTCAACCCTTTGTTTTCTGATGAAACATTTTCCCTTAGAGCTGAGTATCCTGTTTTCCTCCAGTATTCACTTTACCAAACAAGCAGTAAAGAAGAATGAATCTGACATAGGAAAGTGCCAGGATCTTTAACTGTGGCTCATCTCTGCCTCAGCAAACAGCCAGAGTGGGCTTGAACAGAGGACAAGCACCATTGGCTACCTAACTACCTGTAAGCCAATCACACAGTCACTTTACTATGACACAGTGGATGCACATAAGAGCAGTAAATCTGGCTCCAAATAGATAGATACGACACTCAGTGAAATCCAGCATAATTTGCATTTCCTTTTTCTTCCCCAACAAGACCCAGCAAGGTTTGTGTTTCATGCTCTTGGCCAGCGGATGTACTTGACAATTAACATGCGAAAATGGAGCACACCAGAAAACACACCTCAAAATAGAACAAGGCTTTGTTTACTTCTATAAATAATTTGGTTTATTTTTCACTCGGGAGACAAATGGCCATATTCCCGATTATCATAAAGTCACATTGTGCTATGTAATCTAATGAGTAAATGGTCCTCTTTCTCTCTTCATATATTTCTCTTATATTGGTGTAATAGTGTTGTAATTATGCGTAGCCATTAGCTCAAAGTGACCTAAGCAAATCTGGAAAATCCATCCATGTTAGAGGAAGCATTGTTAGTGCGATGAATGGACAAGGGGAGCACAATGTAATGCCACAAAAGTAAAAATTGTTATAAATCTAAACCATAAATTATAACCATAGTTGTTGAGGCTGTTTTTCCTCCTCTTGGCCTCACTTGTCAGTGATTTCTTAATATGATCATCTCAGGCACAGAGCAGGATTAAATCTTCTGTTTTTGCTGGTTGCTGGGTTCAGAAGAAAGTTGGTTCAAAGGAAAGTAGCCTTTAAAGACTAGAGCTGAAAGATATTATTTCAGACAATGAAGCACAGGGTTGCACAATCACCTAATATAAGATAAATTTATATTATCATTTTAGTGTCCCCAAACAACTTCAGGTTCAAAACCCTAAATTCACAAGGAAAGAACACATTTAGACATTCACATTTAAAAACTGTAGAAAATATATGGAGTAACCAGTAAAAAATGAGCCCTTAACTCCGACCTTAGTTTTATTCACATAATGAAACCACGATAAACAGAAAACACCTACGTTTGAACCAGCAATACATTTAAATAGAAATTAGGATTAAACAAGTAAAGCACAGGACCTACATTTGATTCAAATCTGTCCAAACTATGTAATAGGGAGTCGTAACTTGCATTGTTGTCAAAGACTATATGGAGGTATAAAAATAGTTGAGCACAAATTCAGAGCAGTAAATAACAGATCATAGGGTAATTTATTGAATAAAATGGTGAAGATGGTCATAGAGGTGGTGGAAATGAACAGCAGTCTTGAGCTAGTAGCTGGATTGTGAAGCTCTTTAGACTCTTTCTTCTCTCGTTGGCAGCCAGCAAAAAACATGAATGTTGCAGGGGAGATGGAGAACAAGGCAATTACAGCAAGTAGATTTATTCATAAGCTGAACAACAAAACAACAAAAAGTGGCCCAATGATGTCCAAGGAGCAGTTTTAAAAAATGATGTTAATGTATAAAGAGCTGTAGTTCTATAACTGATTCACAAGGAGTTCCCATCTTTGAGATTTTATATTTTCTGTCTTTGAAAGCTAGTTTAATTACTATGCCCAGGTCAAAAGGAGTTAAAATAATTGTGCTTATCCATTGGTTTTAAAGTGAACATATACCACGTACTACTGTACGTACCATTTTTTTTCCCCAAATATTTATCACCAGGCAGACTATGGACACTGTGAGAACTGGAAAAAGAGGGGAAATTTTGACTTGATGGTGGGGCTGGAGGTAAAGTGATTTGGGTGCAGTGTCTGGGAGATATGATGTATTCAGCAATTCATGAATTCATTTTTCAGTAGTGGAATTCACTGACTGACTCACTGATGCTCGCATGAAGCCGTTAAAATTTCAGCACTTAAATTAAATACTCATGCTACTGAAAAATACAGCCTAGACAAAGCACCAGGTACTAACAGTCTCCCAACTAAGGCTGAAGTTCAGTTGCATCACAATGAAAACATGTGGGGTTTTTTCCACAGTGAAAACAAATGAATTCTTCCTAAAATAGACATGAGGTAGTAGAAGAATTAAGCTGGCACCTAGAGTTGTGACAAAGGGGCAAAGCAAAACAACACAAAGTGCTAACGCTGCTACAGATCAAGCCTTGATCACCCTTCGACACCCTTGCATAAAGAACTAAGAATAGGAAAGAAAATCTAGGTGTTTGCTTGCATCATTAACAATGACATATATTTTGACTGAACTGTCTAAAATGATAACCGTGGGATTGCAAGATCTGCTCTAATCAGGTCACAGTGGTCTTGTCTTCAAGTTCTCATCTACCATGACAGTTTCTGCATGCATGTATTTGAGTGTACACATTTACTGTACATGCATCTTTTCATGCTGGGGCACAGGCCTCCTTTTCTAACCCAGTTGTGTCTGGATGATTTATTCAGTGACAAGTACAGTCCCTGTGAAGATTGGCCTGTAATGATATGTCATTTCCGTGGAGGAGTAAAGGTAGGAGAGGAGACGAAAGGAGAGGAGAAATAAGTAGAAAAAAAGGGCAAAACAAACATTTTGTCAGGGTAGGTTTTTTATTTTTTCACCCCCTCTTATCCTGACTTGATTAGCACTCTGTTCAGTCTTTCTGTCATCCCACTTTAGCGTCTCCAGCTAGGGTAAATTAGAAAAATAAGAGGAAACGTCAATGAAAAACAAGCCACACACTAATGCAATCAGACACACCAAAACTTACTCTCCATCCCTCTCTGAGTCACACTGGCATACACGCATACACACAAGTGCTTTCAGCAGCAGTAAGAACAGCAAGTACAAGGTCCAGTTTTAAATGGACTTTTCTTTTCAAGGTTCTGGCACAAAGTCATCAAATGAAAAGTGAAATGGTTTCGTGAGTAATATGAATATATGACTGCATGTCTCAGAATAGCCACCAAAATAATTAGCTATTATATTTTTCTTCCACTCCACTTTCTTCTGTGGAAAGTGACTTATTTAAGAAGTCCACTTTGATTCACCGCACAAAACATAATCACTCCAAGAATACTTTGTAAATGCATTTAAGAAAAAAACTGACGTGGAAGATGAAACATTGACACTGTTTAAAATGATTAAAGTACATTCTCTGTTATGGCTGAAAGTGGTGATAGCATGACAACGAAGTTGACAGGCGTATGATGAAAGATGATGGAAGACGATGGGGCTGATATTGTAACTACGTCAATAAACAGATAACTAGTATTTAAGAGAATAACTATGCAGTACAGTCCAGTATGAATACCCACACTGAATGAATACTTTCCCAGTCTAGGTGTAATTTACCATCTAATGTAAGCAACTGTGATTTTGCATTTTATGATAGGCAGATATGCGAAGTAACAAACTACAGTTTTCAGGTTTCTGTACTTCGCTTGAGTAGTTATTTTTCTGACTACCTTTTACTTTTACTCCCTATACTTTTAAACAAAGATCGGTACTTTCTACTCCTTACATTTTCAGAACCGGCTCGTTACTTTTGCTTTAACGGATTTGGAGGAAGTTATTATTTCGTCATTGCGACTCCAAACATCAAGCCTATCTGAGTCTAAACAGGAACACATGAAAGGCAGACCTGTTTGTTTATTAATCAGCTAAGGTTAAAAGTGGGAAGGAGGTTTTTTTGTTTGTTTGTTTGTTTGTTTTTTACCACAACACCGGAACGACTGCAGGTGTTCATAAGTGACGGTTGCGGTACTTCAGCATCTAGCTAACCCTAAAGAAGAGGCATAAAGGGAGCGACGTTTTTTAAGTGAGTAGCAGAATGAATGTTGTATTTCATTAGTCCTGCAACTAGCCGATCACATTAGATGGCGCTGCTATAAATAGTAGCTGCCATCTAAGCATCCCTTACTCGCTCACCTGTTGCCGTACGCATCCGGGCCTTCCGTCACCTGACTTCTCTAGAGGTACAGGTAGGAGTTGCGTTCATGTCGCCGCTGCCTGGCTCCCCTTTTGTTGATTGATTAATTTCCCGGAAGCCTCACCTCGATTGCTGGTATGTGTTTATTCTGTGCCATACGTTTATTATTTTACTTGGTGGTAAACGAGTGTGTTGATAGGTTGTAGCTGCAGGAGCCTACTGTTGGCCTCTTCGTTTACAAACTGGGCGACGCCGTTCGACCGCTACCTAACTCTGATTTGTTATGATATCAACCTTCTGGGTTTTTTTTTTTTTTTTTTTGCTTGTTTTTTTTTTTTGCTTTTTTTTTCTTTTTCTTTTACAT
>VUQG01002335.1:0-15359 GCA_015106755.1 Etia nguti
GCTGTTTTGCAAAGAAGAATGAGCAAGGATTTCAGTCTCTAGATGTGCAAAGCTGGTAGAGACATACCCTAAAAGACTGGCAGCTGTAATTGCAGCAAAAGGTGGTTCTACAAAGTATTGACTCAGGGGGCTGAATAATTACGCACACCCCACTTTTCAGTTATTTATTTGTAAAAAATGTTTGGAATCATGTATGATTTTCGTTCCACTTCTCACGTGTACACCACTTTGTATTGGTCTTTCACGTGGAATTCCAATAAAATTGATTCATGTTTGTGGCTGTAATGTGACAAAATGTGGAAAAGTTCAAGGGGGCCGAATACTTTTGCAAGCCACTGTAGTTGCTGAGCTCTTGAGATTTTTCCAAACAACCTTCTCTAGGGTTTACAGATAATGGCCCGAAAAACAGAAAATACCCAGTGAGCGGCAGTTCTCTGACTGAAAATGCCTTGTTAATGTCAGAAGTCAGAGGAGAATTGCCAGGCTGCTTAGAGCTGATTGGAAAGGCAACAGCACCTCAAATAAGAAGAGCATCTCTGAAAGCAAAGCACATAGAACCTCGAGGCAGATGAGCTACAGCGCCAGAAGACCATGGTGAGCACCGCTGCTGTAAGCTAACAACAGAAAAAAGAGGTTCCAATACAAATGGGTTCACCAAAATAAAACAACTATCAAATAAGATAATAAAATTAAAATACAATTAAGGGGAGAACTATTTAGGAGGTTAAAGGTGGGGTCGTCTTAAGCTACATGAGTGGAGGTAGGTAGGTGAGGTAAAAGATAGCAGGTGAAGGTAGAGAAGTCATAAAGAATACTAAATCCACAAAAATGAATTTACAATATATCTCCTCCTGTATAGTAAAGTACTGAAACTGTAATCTTTACGTTCTAAACTCAGCTACCAAAGCCGCACTGAAAGATAATATTTTAGCAGCTAAAACAAAAAGAAGAACTGTCGCGTGGATGGATTTCACCACAGCGTTGGTCTGAGCGGTAAACAGTGGAGTAGGCGAGCAGACTGCTACATGGATGGGAAGTCAACACCCTGAGAGAAGCACGGTGTCTTGCACTGTGTAAACACCACCGCAGATTCAGTTACAGCCTTAAAGTCTGCATGTGTCCCCTGTTAGCCTGCGGGTGAAATACTCCAGCTGCTTCTGTAAAACACATGCATGTATGGACATAACTGAGGATGAGCAGTGGAACTCCATACGGTGGTCTATTTACTGAAATTTTAAAGCTTACGCTTCACAGGTATTGGACAAAGTAAATCCTACGCCAACCTTTTGGACTAGAGATTTTCTTTTCTTGTTTGACACAAGAAATAATTCTATTTTATTCTTGTACTTATTTCGTTATATTTATGTTTACTCCTCAGTCATTTGGCCAACTTGACTTAAGCCTATATGCTGTGTTTTTAACCATCAAAGTGTACTATTGCTTTTATATATTTCTCACAGGGATTTAATACAGTGCATTATATGCAAGGGCTCCTTTTTGTGGCTTCATAGTATTGAGGTTTACACATTTACCTAACAAGTGGTTCAGTCCCGGGAGGAAACACAAATCTCTTAGGGGTTGCATCAGGCAGGGCATCCGGCGTAAATATTTGCCTAATCAAAACATGCAGGACTATCCACTGTAGCTTTCTACAGCCACGGGATCCTTTGTGACAGCTAAAGATGCACGACTATAAATTGATGTCTATAAATTGGGGGGTTTTCTAAACAGTAATAACTGTTTAGGATTTATAATTATTCTTACATATTACATAGTCTGCCATGTTCACAGACTCAAAATCAAGTAACAACCTACCATCATTTTAAAAATAATGATTGTCTTTAACATTTGGATGAAAATCCCTTGTAGACAATGACTCCCAGCTCCCTCGAGACCACCGAATCATGTTTCCTCCATTGACATGCTCTTTAAGGTTTTCACTGCAGCCAAGTTGCTTGCTTGCTTGTTGCTGCTTGTTTGTGCATCTTTCTGCCTTCAGTTTTGTATTTAATAACTAGAAAAGCATGAAAAGCATGCTCTATTGGGCTGAGATCAGGTGACAGGCTGGGCCACAGAAGAATACTTCATTTCTTTGCATTGAGAAACTCCCATCAGCCTTTGAGCAAATAATGAAGTGGTCAGTGTATGTCTGCTGTGTCACCTGAATTTAGATAAATAGTAGAAATTGTAGTGTGCCAAGCTGAAACACTTTTAAAAAAAATAAAAGGTCTCTGTGTGGATAAATAAAAGCAAAACATAATAACCAAGTCAAAAATAAATAAATAATGTCATCAGCTATTTTTCTGCCCAAATAACAGACTATAAAAGAGATCAGTGGGGTTAATATCATGGAGAAAAATATGCAAAAACTTGACATATTGAGTGGAAGCGGTCATGACTCGAAAACCACTTCAGTGTCTTAATTTCAGTTCTCTGTTCTGAAGAGGATTTGTCAAAAGGATCTCACACAACAAAAACACCTGGTGACTGAAACTGACTTTGAAAAGAGAGACTTCTGCAGTCGAGAGAGCAGATTTCTGTTTGATTTCTGGTCATTACCATAAAAACACGACTGATCCTTCAGCAACCGATAATCTCATCACTGATTTCCCCGCTCTCATAAATCTCAGCCAGCTTCCATCAAAGGGACCTTTCCTAAATATTTTTCAAACACATACAGTAGTGTGATTTCCACCCTGATTATCTCCAAGCTAAAATGTCTTATCTGAATGGGAAATGACAGGCAACAAGAGAATAAACTGATAGTTGCAGCAACGCATCGAGTGGTGCATTTGTCTTCATCTACACAGTATCGCATGTATTTTTGTGTGCTCGCGCTTACTGCAGGTGCTGCTTCTAATTGCTCTCATGAGGGCTTCCAGAGTGAACAGGATTCGTCAGCAGCGAGAGAAGTGACATGTATTGATTTGAAAATGGGGGCAGGATCCCATTAAGGTTTTCCCCAAACAAAGTGCCCTCACTCTCATTTATCCACAAACGCCGAGGCCCGGCCAAGCTAACTAAGGTCTTTTAAGATCTGCTGTCCAGGGGAAGATGTGCTGTACTGACTCTTCTCAGAGCGAACTGCCTGCACGGAAAATACTAATACTGCTATCATGAATGCAATGAAAGCACAGGTATAACTTTACATAAGATCAGCACAGACATGTTTTGATGTTGGAAACATCCTCGCAGTTAAATCACTTAATAATGTGTTTAAGATGCGATCAGCACACAATCATCCAGACATCGGGGGGGCTGGGTGATTTGAGTGAAAGTCAGAAAAGCCACTCAAAGGACCTTATGAAAGAAGTACCTGCAGTGCTCAGAAAACTAGATGAAGTCCACCTGCAGAGAGACCATGGGACAAAATCAGAAGCTTCTTCAAGTTCGACCCCTGCGTCGCTGCAGCGGTGCAAGCCAGAAAACTGCCCCTTTTTCTTCCTCCATGTTACTTGCAGAATATAGGCAGATCATTTAATATGTGGCACAGCACAACACAAACCACAAAAATGCCCGTGGGGAAAAATTCCCTTTTCTTTGTGGCCTAATTTTAAATTTATTTTGCTGATTTAGTCTGTGTGAATTTTCCTGTAGGCACTTTGCATCTTTTTTTTTTATTTTTGAGAAGCGCTAAATGAATAACGTTTATCACTAGTTAGCTGTTATCAGTTGTAATAGAAGAGAAGAAATGAATGACGACGTGCTTGTAAACGTATGAAATAAAGGGAAACAAAGCGGGCTCATTTTTTTTTAGCAAATTATGGAAATGATCTCAATATACATCTGACAGCAGTGAAAAAGCAACAGATTAAAAAATCTGCCATTTCTCGTCAGAGATGGTAAGAGCATCCCAAAGCCTGCTGCAATATTTTTATCCTCACTTAGGATTGCCTTTGGGAGTCCCAAAGAGTTACTCTTGTCAAAGAGAGGAAAGATGGAACTGGGCCTTACCCTTTGGAGCCTGTGAAGACACTTTTGTGTTTAACTGTGATTTAAAAAGTCTTGTGCCATGTACAACCTATGGCATTTAGAAGTCTCATATTTAAACTACAGAAAGTCTGCACAGGGTCTGCACAACACTACTGTTATTAAATAATTATTTTCTGAATGAGTTTATCAGAATTTCAGCTCGCTCTTCTTTACAACATTGCTGTAGTTCATTTAGGTTTGTGGGCATTTGTTTTTGCACGGCTCTCTTAAGGTCACACCACAGCATTTCACCTGGGTTAAAGTCACCTCTTTTTTTTCAACCATTCTGCTATAGATTGCTGCTGTGCTTGGGATCAGTGTTGTGTTGCACCACCCAATTAAAGCTATGCTTTAGCTGTCAGATAAATTAGCTTACGTTTGTCTGTAGAAAACTTTGGCATATAGAGGAGTTTAAGGTTGAATCAATGAGTGCAAGCTGCCCAGATCCTGGGGCTGCAAAGCCGGCACAAACCATTACTTTTCCTCCACTGTGCTTGGCAGTTGATATATATGAGGTGTTTGAGCTGATATGTTGTGTTTTAGCCAAATGTGGTGCTGTGCATTATGGCCAAATATCTCCACTTTTGTCTCATCTGTGCAAATGACATTGTTTCAGAAGTACATTTGTTCAGATGCAACTTTGCAAACCTAAGCTGTGCAGAAAGAAGGTGCTTCCTCCTGGCAACTCTTGACAACAAGCCATATTTGTTCAGTCTTTTTCTAATTGTACTGTCATGAACGTTAACATTTAACATGCTAACTGAGACCTGTAGAGTCTGAAATGCAGCGCTTGGGTTTTTTGCAGTTTCTTTGAGCTTTGCAAGGTTGAATTGGGCTGAATTTGCTTGGACGTCAACTCCTGGGACGAACGCTCCTGACCAACAAACTGACAAAAACTTTTTAAGCTGTTTTAGGGGTGCTCAAACTGGCTGATGATCAGTTGATCAAGAGCATTTGATCAGCAGCACCTGGCTGCTTCTTAACCTCTGAATCCCTTTCACCTTTTTTCAAAAGCAAGTAGGTAACATTAAAGAAACAGTGAACAGAGAGTTTGTAAGGGTTAAGTGTCTGCTTCATCAAGCAGCACGACTTCGACTGTGCTTTTCTAACAGGCCCCATTTCTCAAACCAGCTCCGTTTTCTCTTCAGAGAGTCATCTCCTGAAGACACAAAGCTCCACACAGCATACCAGTGTGCCACATGTTCAGTGGAGCACCAAGCCTCCGCCTGTCCCTCATGAAATATTCATCACGCAGTGCAGACGGAAAAGCTGTGTAGTCAGAGATTCCAGTTTCGGTGTCCTGTTTCTGCGCAGCCACAGTGACACAGCAGCTCAGCGAGGTAAGGTGGGTTATGGGCTTCAGGTGGCTTACGACAGGGGTTAATTTTAAGCAGCTGTCCTGTGAGCTGTGAAATTAGAGTCCATCTTTTTTTCTTTCACTGATATGAGTGACAAATGAATAACCTGAGCCCTTGACAACTACAGAGAGAGGATTCATCAGGTCTGTAATGCTGTGACGGGCTCTTTGCTCGCTTGATTAGGCCCCACTTACATCCTTCAAGGAAATGATGACTACAAGTCTTACAAAGACACCTATTGATTTGTTTTCTAATGCTTTACCCTACTGTATGTCTCTGCATGGTTACTATTTATTAACAAGGAAATTAAACTTAATCATCAGATGATAGGTAGAGATTTTCGTGGCTGATCCCAGTTTCTATTTTTTTTCTAAGTGTGACCCGCTGATGCTGACTGCATTTTTTTTGTTTGTTTTTACCAGAAATAATTAACTTCATTGACAAATGTTATTTTCAGAAGAAAATAAATGATTACATTTCCTCCAAACTGCAGTAAGTCACAGAATCGTCTCTCACGGAAACAACTGAAAATAAAGGTACAAATAATTAATTGAAAATGTGCTGCTGTAAACCCAACCCTTTATCTGTCATATTTTAGCTTACCAAACAAAAGCATGTGCAATGGATTTATAAAACAAAACAAATCGACAACATCAACATCAACCCCTTTTCTTGTTTTCACTCTATAATTTTCCTCGTAGCTCCTTTGATCCTTTGCTCATACCGAGGCTCCTGGTTTGCCGCTGGCTCTGAGCTCTGGTAATGTTTCACTTTAGCCATTTTCCTGTTAGCGTCTTTGAAATGTTCAACTGACTGAAAGTGATTTAAGCGTCTGAGAAAGCTTGTTGTTAGAATTGTTTTCGTGCTGGTCCCCCTGCCGTTTACATCGGCTAACTTTAAGCCTTCACTTACAGCGAAGAGCTTCCATGCTAATGACACGTTAGCGTGCGGCTGTGACTGTGTGTATTTGCCTATGCTACTGTGCACGTGTTCCACATGTATGAAACAGAATCATAATCAGACATGCATGTGGCTGATCGACCGGTCACCAGTCTGAGTCAAGAACACTGAAAATCAGCCAACTTTAGGATCTTAATAAATTATAATCACTACCAAAGAAGAGTTTTCCCCATGCTTTAAATCATCTTTGATTAATTAATCAGTTAAATGTAAGCTCTGATCATTAAACTGTACACAGACAGAGATTCAGCCTGTAGCATATAGCTAATCAATCCAAGATCGCTGATTTTCTTCGAGTGGCTCACAAAACCTGATTAATAATACTAGCCGTTTGGCTGTCGGGAAAGACGTCAAAATGTGGAGATTATCGTTGTTGTTTCAAGACAGACTGCGACGTTTGCTATACCCTCTACAAAATGCATTGTTAAGATGATGTTAGTAAAACAAATGATCAGCCGTCTTTTGATACAACATACATCCTCTTTATTGCACGAGGGTATAACAATGATCATCTTGCATCTGTCCATTACCAGCCAAACAAATCTACTCTTCCAAGTTTGTGTGTTTTTCCGTGTGACCAGATGCAGCTTTCTGCACCATCTATTCAACATCCTTATACTTATCACTGAAATATGTTTACGTTCTATAAGAGAAATCATTCCCCTTCTTGTTACTAAAACCGATTCAGAAGTACGATTTCAGTAACTCAGAGGTTATAGCAACCGTGGAAGTTTGTCTCGAAACCAACTGTAATCTCCACACTCAAAACAATCAAAAACAATATATCCTTTTCTTCATATGGCCCTAACACTCCTTCATAGGTTTCTGACATGTTAGGATACTACATATTTCACATGCTGTTGTTGATATCGTCTTGAATGTGACTGCGCTATGACAGAGTTTAAGGTTAACTTGACTGTAAAGCTGGCAAAAAAATTCTTCATCTAGCCAGCCATCTGTCAGCACTTGTATTTATGGAGGTTTCATGTTTACATGGAGCCTCCCATGCTGATCTCGTTGCAGTGCGAGCTTATACACTTTGGCTTTATTTTAAATGAAGAAAAAGTGAAACAAAAACCTCCAAAACAAAGCAAAAACATCCTTTTCTGCACATCTTCAAGTCATGAACAGTTTAACATAATGTGCCTAACTTCTCTGTACGATGGCAGCTGATATTAATTATGTCAGTGCATCATAATAGCTCTGATTGTTCTTGTTACAAAAGCTAAAACTGCTGAATGAATATTTCATGATTCACCATTCCCTCTTAGCTCTCCTCTCTTGCATAAACAGTCACACTGATAGAAGACTTCAGCACTCCAAACTAATGTTGCCTCCTGCCTTTTCCACCTCCGCTAAAGCTGCATTCATTCAAATTCCTGCCATCCCTGGAATCTATTTGTAGATGGATTCCTCTGCCTGTGGCCTGAAAATTACCTGCCGGCTGTCGCGCTGGGAGGAGGAAGAGGAGGAGGTGCTCTTGTGGACTGGTGTCGAGGTCTTGTTCACCGGCGTGGAGCTCCTCTCCTCAGAGCTCATGGTGCGGCTGTGGGGGCCTCGCTGTTGATAGTGTTGGTGGTGAGACATTGTGGGCACCGTGCGGCTCTGTGGACCTCCCTCTGCTCTAGGCCCCACAGATTTGGGGCATCCTCTGACACTTCCTCGTGATCACTGCTTGCTGTTCATCTGAAACACAACAGTGAGGAAGTTACACTAGCACATGCACTTCAGTTTCCTCATTGCACCACACCTCTGTTGCTTATAGCATGCAGTAAATCACATGGCCTGTGACTAAAATTAGCATCTTGGCTTCTCCGAGGCTTTCGAAAAATATCCTCCGTCATTTTCCGTATGTAAATTTCACTCACTGATACTCAGTTGAGACACCCGGAGCTCTTCTTTGAAGCATGCGATTCTTTTCATTACAAGTGCATTACTGAATAAGCCTTTCATTATGTTGGCTATGAGATCAGCGCCACTCAGGATTACTCCTTTCTTATTCACTATATCATCTGAAAGCCAAATTGAACTTATATATGAGGACTGCAACTAATGACATTCCTACTTGATATTAATTAATGAGGTAATCAATTGTCACAAATCCAAAGATACATAAACTGTTTCAATTTTAACTAGGGACGAACCAGAGTAATGGTAGAATATATAAACAGTCAGTGCTGACTGATGTTGCCATATCAGCAAATGTGATGTCATTTACTGATGTCAGTGGCCAATACAGTTACATTTATAATTTGCTGGACAAAGACATCAGTTACTCTAGTTTTCCCTCTGTACACCTCCACAGTGGATTTCAGGGGCTCAAAATGAAGAAATTCAGAATTCTTTTAAATACTGGATTAAAATCCTCTGCAGTCAATGACTGCCTGGAGTCCATAACCCACGGACATCACCAAATGCTGTGTTTCCTCCCTTGACATGCTCTGTCAGGCCTTTGCTTCAGCCACTGGTCATTATTTTTTGGGTCATTATCCTGAATCTGAGAAGAGATTCATTCAGTACTTTCAATCAGCAGTCACATCATGAATAAACACTAGTGGCACGGATTTGGCCACTCTTAAAGTTTCTCTGATTAGTATATTTAGTTTGTTTCTGGAGATGATTACATCCCTCATGTCCACTGATACCTCTTTGGGCCTTATATTTGAAACTACAGTGAAAAGTTACATAGTCAAGTCAGTCTATTTATACAGAACTTTTAACTTTTAAACACAACAGACGTTGACCAAAGTGCTGCACAACAGTAAAATCACCAAATAACAAAACAAATTATTCAAGAATACAAATTCAACACTTTTAGTCAACTTCAGATACATCTGCTTTATTTGTCATCAAATAACAAAAGTGACTGATGAGCATTTTTGTGATCTAGAAACAAACTGTTCAATTAATTTTGATCCACCAAAAATGGGGAATTGTGTTTAGAAATGGCTGTAATTCCTAAACAGTTAATGACAAAATTTTTTGCAAACTCCCTAAATGAAAGTTGAAAGTCTGGACTTGAGCAAAAATCAGCTGTCGACTTAAAATCCGCTGTGCTGGTGTACAAAGCCAAAACTAAATCTTTGCCCAATAAATTATGGACTTAAATCTGTTTTGTCACATCGCTATAGGATGGGCTAAATGTTCAAAAAGGTCATTTTTCTTTTTTAATAAAGAGTTTTTTTTTTTTCTAACTATGGAACAAAAAGAGACCAAACAAGAACTAAAACAAAATGAAAAGAAGAAAATATTGGTATGTTGTTTAAGAATTTCACAACTGGTGGATCCTTATTCTAACCTACAGAGACAAACAGTATATATTTGTTCTTCCTTGGACTGAACTCTGTTTACAATTAGGAAATGTGGCAACTACCACTTTTAACTGTCAACTACAACCACTGCCTCGGCTGCAGAAGACTGAGATCATCCCATAAGACTGTGACATAAATTCTTAAGCATCTAATTACAACTATCATAATGACTGAATTTAGAAGAGGACACCAAATCAATACAGGAAAACATCTGCTCTATCTGCGTTGGTACAAACCAGTCAAAACTGTCTATAAACCCTCATAAACACACACACAAGAAAGAGAATACTCTCCACTGAGGTAACCTTTAAAACATCAGACAGTAAAGGTGGAGAACGATTTATATTGGATTCAAAATGTCTGGTTAACCTTATGTTCAGGTAGCAGCAGGGTGTACTCATTTTCATCATTAGTCATGGCACTGTGTTGCGCCACGCTGACACCCATAATACTGCCTGCAGTGCTGCTCTGTAATTGTCTGAGCTCTCTGGAGGTCTCACTGTTAAAAGATACATCGATCGCAAGACAGTAGAAAACAAACACTGTTCAGCTGAGAAACTGAGACACTTGAGACACCCACGACATTATTGGACTTTTACAAGGGCAAATATCACTTTTTATCAAACGCCTCGGTGTTGACCATGTGGCTTTTGGACCTCGAGAGGTTGCCACATTTACGCAAAGCAGACAGCAGTAATATGGCCTGTTTATTTATTATTTAATTTAGCTAGATCAACCTATTAAATGCTGACGACCTTATTACATAAACAAAATCAACAAATGATGTTATTATCTAATAAATCGCGCGAGACAGTTATTAAGTTAAGGCAGCATCGCTGAGTGAAATCTTAAAACAATTTATTATTAAAATCTACAAAACTACAATGTCTCTCATTAATAATGAAATGAAAACCAAATAAACAAAACTGGTTATATATTTTTGGTGCAGCCCTAGTTAAAAAAAAACAAACTTCACCAATAACAAAGGCTCATTTGAAAACTGTGTGTAAATGCAGGATTATCAGCTCCTGCCACAGTCAGTGACATAGTGTCACACCACAGTCAGCATGGTGCTCATAGATACTGTATTCAACTCTGGAGCAACCTGTGGTTTTTAACTGCCGGATGTTTCTGTTAGGCTCTCCCATGAGCCAAGGAAATGCAGAGTCTACAGAGGAGCTCTGCACGATCACAAGCAAGCATGCAGCATACTCACACACTGTAATCTATAATTCAGATCCTTTAACAACGTCATCATCCTGCACTCTCTTAAGCCAGCTAGGGCTCTAAGCTACAGTACACGGCACTAAATCCATCCAGATAGCATATTCCACTTACATCTATTTAACAGATCCAATCCCCTTGACCTAATTAGAAAGCAAAAGTGATGAGCGCATTGAGTGTAAGTTTAACAGTTTTATATTGTTGTTAGTCTGCGAGCCCGCAGTAACAGTTGCTGCCCTTGAAGCAAAAGTCAAGTGAAAGCATCCAACCGAGCTTTCACTTCATTCGTTTCACTTCAGCAGAAGATATAGTTTCAACACTGACTACATGAATTCCATGTGCTGTTCATTAAAGCCAAACGAAAACAAACAAAAAAAGAGTTGTCAATTACGTACTGAATCGGATAATTCTTGGTAAGCCCGTCGCTCAGAGAGCAACCAAGCAGGTTTGGGGTTCAAACCGAAGCTTTCAGTCCACAAGAAAACGCAAGTGCCAGCATCATAAATGTCTGTTTGACTTAGACGGACGGCAGCATTGCTCCACACAAAGCCAGTCATCGTGCTGGGGAACGTCCGATGAGTCATGAGCTTATTGTTCTAAATCCAGTCACTATGATTATGGTGCTCTAAGCAGACAGGACGAAGCAGGCCATACGACACCTCTGAAACACCTGGTCAAGATCTCTGCAAAGTCAAACCAAACACTATACCATCTTTATAAATGTGCAGTTCCGTTTGGCGTATTTATGTAGATAAACTACAAAGATGCTCCAAGAAGAAGCCAGTCTAATCTTATATAAACTCCTTCCTATTTATTGGTTTCATCTTCCTTGTTTTTTGCGTATTGTTTTCATTTATTGTTTTTACGGCCCTGATGGCTTTTATTCTGTGTAATGATGGATGATGGATGAGCATCTGCTTCCGCCGCGCTTCAGCGTTTCCCATTTAAAGCAATAAAACTGAATAGAAGTGAGCTGAGTGAGACTGCAATAAAAACTATACTGTTTTATATACTTCACACAAACACTGTACACTATATACCAAAGGAAAAGGCTCCTTGTTTTTTTTCTTTGCAATTTTCTACAAAATGGATAATTACAAAAGAATATGTGCACTCAGTTTCCTCCTCAACCTCCTCAACCTCCCCTTGTGAAAGTATGGTTTGAAAGTCTGAAAGTCACATAATGGACTGTGGTTTCTAAGATTTCCGATCCTAGGGGACAAAGAGGATCCTTCAGTCGTCTTTCAGACATGTAAAGGAACAAAAGAAGCAGTTGTAAGCAGCTGGGAGGATCTCTCTGTCGACATTTTCTGAATGCCTCAAGTTGAGAAATGTCACCGAACCTTAAAAAAATGGGAAGACATTTTACCGCTGAATGATCCTGTGAAACATCAGAGTGATAGTTCTTCTACCAGATGACATGAAGATGTGCTAAGAACAGATCCATAATTTTTATTTACTTCTAGTTTATGTTTACAGGCAAATGTATGGTACATGAACCAGGCCACAGACCACAGCATTTACACCTAAGGTAGTGTGCAATGTCCATCTGTAGTTTGGCCTTTAAAACCTAAAGAAAAATCAACAGCAGCTACAATCTATAATAATAAATACACACACATTAAAGATAAAGACACAAAAACTTTTAATATTATAAATGAGCTGGTTACTAATAATGAAGAATGCATCTTAAAAACCTTAAACAGTTGTTTCTTTATTGCAGGTTTAGCCTTTGGTTAAACCAACAGTTGCTTAGAAAAATAGGTACAGTAGTGCCTTAAAGCAACTGCATGATACTGATTGTTATGAATATAGATATATGTATGCACCAGTGCCAATATATATTGTTTTATTAAAGTAAACTTTCACTCTATGGTAGCTGGGCAACAGTAATTAAAGATGCATTTTTGTAACTTGTCGTCTGTTTCTCTGTGCTGATGTATTACACACTTATCTGGTTCTCAAGTGTGTGACACCATCTAGAAAAAACAAGAAGAAACCCCAAACTTTGCCTTTCCCCATCTCTCTTGTTTACTCCAAAATGCACTCTATGCTCAGTCACATAAAACTTTTCTCCATCTCATTTCATGCTCCAGGAAAGACACTGAGTTTCAGGAGAGGGGATTTCACAATCAAAGGCAATGATGAAAACTGTAAGACAAATTCTATGTGGAAAATACAACTTACAGAGTGGTCATTACCCTTGTTGACAATGCAGTAAATACTGAGGTGTCAGTTTTTGGGTTCAGGACACTCTTACAGCTGGGGATCAAATCAACGATCTTTGACTGTTAGAGGACCCGCTTTACTGCCTGAGCCACACCAATCCCAAGACTTCTGGTACTTGGTTTTCACAGACAGTCTCCATGTCCAAGTACTAAACGGATCAGGCAAGATCGGGGGATTTCACGGTGGCATGACTATCAGCAGATAGGCTGCAGGATTTGCAGTCACTGCTCGGGCAGTTGACAGATACGGCAGCTCAGTAAAGATGTAAAAACCAAGTATCTTGTCCTTTTTATAGTATGACTGAATATTACATACACCAAAAATTTCCCTGGTGGAATATTAAAAGTGTAATTCTGAGGTTCAGGCAGTTCAAAGTGACATTTAAGTGCTGAGTTGAGTTTTTTCATTCTTTAAATGTTTGAGGCCTGGTGCAAACAAGAAGTCTGCTGATGAAGTCACAGCACACAGGATAACAAAGGTTATGTTGAATTGTTCTACTTCTATAATCTCTCTTACCTTAAGGGAATGAAACACAACAAAAAGAGTGACTAACTGATTAGTTTCAGGCAACCGCAAACTTACAGCACCTGCAATAATAACAACA
Source organism: Etia nguti (assembly GCA_015106755.1). Taxonomy (NCBI): domain Eukaryota; kingdom Metazoa; phylum Chordata; class Actinopteri; order Cichliformes; family Cichlidae; genus Etia; species Etia nguti. The sequence continues at coordinate 13,659 of VUQG01002335.1, forward strand.
GCGTCCTCGAGTAACATGCACATTCCTACAGCCTGCAGGGTCTTTCTGCTAGTCAGGGTGGCGAGAACAAAGCTACAGGTCTCCATCAGAGACCAACAAGCGGTCCACAAATTAAGGAGCAGCTATCGTCCATTCTGACACAGGTCAAGCCGAGAAGAGCACTACAGTGCTGTTAAGGGGGAGAAAGCAATCCAACTATCTCACGCCCTGCTCTGTGAGATCTGAGAGGGATGAAGAAAGCAAACTTGAGACTAAGACACTCAATATGTCAAGCAGAGGAAGACCCAAAGCTAAACAAACCAGTGAAAACTGGAACACATTTAGAAGTCACTTTAAACTTCACGTTGGCTGCTGTTAACACACAGTAAACGCAAAGCCACACAGGCGTTAACGGCGCCGCTCGTCACAGACAGGTAATACGATGAAGCGTAATGATACTAGCGGCCTAACAGGGGTAGAAGGACATGCTTGTTTGCGTTGTCACCACATTCAAGGAACAGAATATCGCATTATTGATCAGCACGCTATAGCAAAACAAGTCCACTGATACCCTCCGCCCCCTCACTGTTGCATATTTAAAGTGAGCCAACAAAGGTAGACTCATGTTCTTATATTACATTACATTACAGGGTCTTTGAGGACAAGTGGTGTCTGAATTTACAGCTGACTAATAATGCATGTCGGTCGATATTCAACATTTACCTGCACGTTTAGATGGATGTAGATCTCGTGCAACATCTGAAAGCAGTGAGCAGCCAAAGCTCTGTAAAGTAGTTTTGTCTAAACTTTTAACAAATAAGTTTTTTTTTAAAAACAGCCCCAACTGGACAGAGCCGGTTTCTCCATGCTACATATTACATCACCTAAGTAGACCTGGGTATCACACAGTGCAATAGTCTTAAGAACTACTGTATATGATGTTCTGATTCAGATAAAGTCCCTCTGAGATAACACAGTATTTAGCTTTAGATGTTTGACTTAAACGTCTCCATAATCCCAGTTCAACGGTATCACTACAATTTGACACCAAACACCCTATTTCTCGGAAACAAAACAAAGCAAATGAGGTTAATAAGAGAGAATGAACAAGTGGCGTGCTGGTAATTACCAAAAACCCTTTATTAAAGCAAACACAAGGGATGGCCGTGCATGAGTCATCAGACTGTCTGAATACTGCTTTAACTCATCGTCAACTTTCTGCTTGCATTTCTCAACTAATTTAATGAGTCAGTGGGTGTAATTACTGTTGTACTTTACATTAATTGCTTGGCAAAGAAAGGAATAACCAGAATGCAATCCTTTTCCCCCCCTCCCTCTATCAGTCATTAAGGCATAAAGGCTCTGCAAGGATATCATGTAAACGGGATGGGGGCACCTTCAGCAGGAAGGGCCGAGCAGTACTGTATATAAGAGAATCAATAATCACCCCTATTCAAGAAGGCATGTCAGCCACGAACTACAGATGCACTGAGATCTCCCAGCCACCTCGCTGCTCTTTAATTCATGTGATTGGAGGCTATTTTAAACAGCTGCAAAGTCACTGGCTGACCTTCAGTTGGGGAAAAAAAAGGAGGCTAGATCATGGAGCCGTCCTGTCAGTGGCACCAGAAGTTGGCTAACTCTCAATTAGTTTCATCACTGGCAGCACAATAAGTGGAGTAAAGGATATTATGAGGGGGGGGGGGGGGGGGCGGGGGGGTA
>VUQG01002335.1:15395-39854 GCA_015106755.1 Etia nguti
CCAGCATGTCATGGGACAGTTAGTCTAAATGGGACTGGAGCAGCAAGCATGGAGCTCAGTGAAAAAGGTAAAAATGTCAGTGACGCATTATGTCTACATCATCAGCCTTTCTGCTTTAATGCTTCATTAAAGCATCTCTATGTGTGTGTGTGTCTGTGTGTGGTTTTTTTTTTGTTGTTGTTGTTTTTTTTACGGATGCTTCATCACGATGTGGTGATGATGATGTGCTGGGAGCCGTGGATAATACCACCACCACCACCATCTTCATCATCATCATCCCCGTGTGGTAACGACTAGCAGCAGTTAGCTCAGTCAGCAGCGGCTAGGTGGTCATGTCTGACTGGTGATTCACTCAGGATGCAAATACAAAAGGATGAGAGCTGGGGTCTGCGTGCGTGTGTGTGTGAGCGGCTGGATGGAGGAAGAAGAGGCTCTACGTCCTAATCCAACACGGCATTGCCGGAGCGCGATAGTTTCCTCTAATGTGAGCTAATGTGGCCACTGAGGCTGCTGTGAAAGAGGGACAGAAAAGCTGGTGTCCTTACCCCAGATGCCGTGTGATGACCATGTCTTTACAGTTCTTGGCGCAGGAAACAATTGAGCGGGTCTCCCCCGACTGGGCAGAGATTCCCAGTTCCTCAGAGACAAGCGGCTTCCATATGTGTCCACATGGGATATAGCTGCTTCTTCGTGTTAACGACTTGTAGACTTGTAGGCTAGAACATTATGGAAAGTGACATAAAAAAAAAGAAGAAAAAGTGCTGTGTTTGCCCGTTTCTTGAATGCGGGCTGTGATGATGCTCTGCTCCGCTCAGCTGCACTCCGCTCGCTCCTCCCTGCAGCAAGATTGGCTTTGAGCGGGAAGAAATCGCCGGAATGGATCAAATACCGGTGAACGGTGGCTGGGCCCAAAACGTGGCCATGGAGTCACACTAAGCTCGGACTCGGAGAAGGGCCGGAGTGTAGACAGACACCTCCGTGAGGTCCGCGGTGGTCCAAGCATGGCCCTGTATGGTTGCATCTTTATAGCCAATGGGAAGCACACAGGAATGCGTGAGCTTCGGTGTTGGCAAATAAGTAGAGGTGTTTTTGAGCCACAAAAGTCAGTCTGCTGATGTTAAAATTACTGATAGGTGTGAATAATGAAAAATAATTAAAATATTTGAACCTTATGCTTCTCTGCAGTAGGTATTTTTGATTATTTGATACTTCAACTTTGCACTTTCAGTACTGTAAAACCATGTTTTTGTTGGAGTTATGAAATTATATATGTTACATATATTGTAAAAATGGAGGAATAGGCCTACTTTGAAGTTCATTTTGAGTCTTTGTTTGTCCAAGTAGATAAAGCTAGTCTGAGAGGTAGTCTCAAATTTACTTAAAACATGGTAACTCACCGGATACTTGCTCTACATGGCATTATCTTAACTGCCAGTAACACAGTGCGTCATTTTTGATCAGGATGTCTCCTTCAGTGTGCACATCAAACAAGTATAATATGTAGTACTGCTTTCTTTCATCTGCCCAATATCTAAAAAAAAAATAAAAAAAAGTGAAATGTCCTCTACTGGAGTGATGCCGAAAAACCATGTATCATAGTATGACTGAATATTTATTACATCTCGGCTGGACTATTGTAACTCATTCTTATCAGGTCTAATAGTTCCCTAAAAAGCCTCCAGTAAATTCAAAATGCTTTAGCGAGAGTACTAATAGGGAAGAGAAAGTGATCATATTTCTCCAATATTGTCTCCTTTTCACTGGCTCCCTGTTAAATCCAGAAATAAATGTAAAATCCCTCTCTTTACATACAAAGTTTTGAATAATCAGACCTCGTCATATCTCAAGGACCTCAAAGTATGATATTATGCCACAGTAATAGCACTTTAGTCTCAGACTGCAGGCTTCCCTGTGGTTCCTAATCTTTAAAAAAGTAGAATGGGAGGCAGAGCCTTCGACTTTCAGGCCCCCGTCCTTCAGAACCAGCTCCCAGTTTGGATTCAGGAGACAGGCACCCTCTCTACTTTAAAGATTTGGTTTTAAACTTTCCTTTTTGAAACTCATGCAGGACTTCATGTGTTGCACTAAACACTTCTCCACTCACAACTTTACATTCTCCACCACTGCAGTATGAAAGTAAAGCTGTTCTCCTCTATCCTTTAGCCATTGCTTTGTCCTGTTTCCATATGCCCTCGTTTTACGTTTCTCTTTGCCCTCACGCCTCTAACCAGTTGCTGTGCATGGCTGCCCCTTGCGGAGATGGGTTCTGCTGGAGGTTTCTTCCTGTTAAAAGGGAGTTTTTCATCCCCACCGTTGCAAAACGCTTGCTCATAGGTGGGTCTCTGGATTGTTGCGGTTTTTACAGTATAAGGCGCCTTGAAGTCATTGTTGTTGTGAATTCACGGCATATAAATAAACTTGAATTAATTTGGCTCTCACTTAATAGATACACATAAACTATAGAGGTTAAATGTTTGGCATCGATCACATAAAAAGGGCAAATGATCTGCATTGTATTGAAATGCACTTTTCCAAACTCCTTATGAGCATAAATGAAAGTTAAAACACGTCTTCATGTTCTTATGTGATTGTCTTTGTTCACCTGTGTACTTCTGTTTTCTATTTTAATAACTGTTAGTTCAGCTGCTTTTCTGTCTGCTGATCATCTTTGGGTTTTTACACTGATATTTTTCTGTTTTTCAGCAACATTTCTTGCAAGAGTCAAAATGTGGGACATGATCTCAATATGTCGGATGAGAAGGGACAAAGGATAAAAACGCACTGCAGTTCATCTGGTCACCCTAGCTACAAACAGCAATCAACCCTCAACCTGTCAGAACAACAATATATTTCTTGTTTTGGAAATTTCTTTCTGCAGATTTCTTCACATTTTGCTGTTGTTTTTTTTTTTTTTTTTTTCATGTTTGAACGCTACTCTGGAGCTGCAGTTTCAGCACCCCTGGTTTAGGCAGATAAAAAGTGCCCCCCGATAGATATTTAGAGATAAATACCCCACTTTTTAATTCAGATGAACATTAAAAACAATAACATAGATAAATGGCAAACAAAATGCTACAATTACAGACTGCACTTATGTGCAATAACTAAACAGGGTATGTAAAATAACAGATGTAAAGAAGATAGAAGATAAGGCTCATGGCTATAATGTGCACTGAATTTACCATCTATGATGTACATGGCTTTTTATATACACAATAATTCACTGACTATCCATCAACCAATCAAACTATGTTCATAAGTTGATGCAGTTTATGCGGTTCAAAGTACTTCACACATAAAAAAATAAAAGGAAACTGCGAAAAAATTAAAAAGATAACGCACACCTTATTAACAGTCCTGTATAATAAACACTTAAAACATGGATCCACGTAGACACATGTCTACTTGGAAGCTATTCATTACAACTAGTGTTTAAAATAAAAAAAATACTAATCAATAATTAAAATTCTGAAAATGGCCATTTTATTTGTAATCTGGATTTTTGTGGCCAGTAGCTCTGAATATCTGATCTAAATGAACCTGGATATGTTTTTTAAAGAACAACACAAAGACATATTTTGGAATCTTTTTCCAATTTATTTATTGCAAGAACTCTTTTCAAGGTATTGTACTCAAACAAAACAGTGCTCCCTGGTGGACAAAGGGTTTTTAAATAACCTGTTATTACCACACATACAGTAACATCAGCCGATGTATCATGGCCAAAATAAATTACCTGCTGGCTTTTCATTTTAAAATTGTCACGTTTGCACCTTTACATTTATTTATCTTTGGCAACACTTGACTGAATAATGCACAGTACATTGAGGGTGAAACTAAAAGCAAGTGCACAGTTACAAGATTGCGAATTTATGAAATAAGACATACAAATTGCATTTTTTTTTAGAGAGAAAAAGATTCCCTTGTCTAGCAAAAAAAAAAAAAAAGAATCCCTGGAGAGAGGCTAGTAAAGCAAAAAGCCAAGACAAGCATATGCTGCAATCTCCCAGAAGGTTTTCTTGATAGCAGGGTCAAAGGTGGGTGGACTTTCATTCATTAGGTAAACAGAATGATGACTTTAGCAGAGTCCACATAGCTCTGTCCTATGGATGTTCCAGTTAGCTGTAGATAAAACTGGAAATAACTATGACATATCTGTCAGACAGTGTTGAGTGCCTTCAAAGCCTGTTGGTAGCTTTGGCGTGCTAACAAATCTGCTTTGGTTGTATCTCACAATATAGGCTATAGATAATATTTTTTTCTGGTAACATGGTTCTTCAAAAAAGACCAATGAAAGAAATCTCAATGATTAAACTTCTGTGATTCCAAGGGATGTCGGCTCTAATTACCCTGCATCATTTTTTACATGTCATGGTACAACACTTTGATACTCATTTTGCTGGTGAAACTAATCCCAAATAAGCCTGCTGCTTCAAATGAAAAAAAAAACAAAAAAAACTTTGTGTGTTTTGTTTTATTGTTCATTAGCGTTTGTTGCCAGTGTCAGTAAGATGGAAGCTCATGCACTCATGGGATTTTTTTCCACACGTTTTCTGTGCAGAGCTAAGTTGAGAAGTTTTCTAAGGGGTAATGAAACCATAAACTAATATCCACTGTGTGTGTCCCCTCTGCTGTCCTACTAGCAATTGGACTGCCAAACACCCACTATTCCTGGGTCTTTGACTTTGCATTCATTATTGTCACTTAAGATTATTAATCACACATGCAGAATAAGAACTATGGGAACCTGAGGGATGCTTGTGCTAATCCCTGTGCTCTACACCCTCTTCACCTGTGCAGCCTTGTAGACCATGAGTATTAAGAAATTTGCAGAATTAGTTAATGAACTAATTATTGAAGGTGATGAGGGAGCAAACAAAAAAGAAGATGGTGGAACATAACAATGACATAATGTGAATACGTGGGACAGAGGTGTAAACACCTTCTTAATTTAACCCCTTGATACAGTTTATATTTCGTGTTTTCAGAGTACGTTTTAACCCAAGCCAATAATTCGCTCATAGTAGGTGTCTATTTAGAATATATAAATAAGATGACAAATGGAATATAAATCCTCAATTAAAGTAGAGAATTAAAATTAAGAGAGCAGTAAGAGTTGATTTTACTAGGTTTTAAAACACTGTTTTAGAGAAAAATGTCAGTTATGACATGGTGTCATGTCTTGTTTTAACTAAAACATGAATGCATAATAGGGCAGTGGTTAGCACTGTGTCTGTGTAGGTTCTCAGTCATCCAGGTCATGGTAATGTAAGGAGCTTGGAAAGAAAAATGACCTAGCGGGAGTTGTCCCTTGGTATGTTACCACTGTTGCCTCACAGCATGAGGGGCCTGAGTTCAGTTCCATCATCGGGCCGGGGTCTTTCTGTGTGGAGTCTTCATGTTTTGGACAGACAAAGCGTGAAATGGACACCGTGGGCCGGTGTGGTTTGCAAACTTGTTTATTGCAAACTATTCTGTGGATTCAGAGTAGTGGTAGGAAACTTTGCGAGTGGGATTTGCACATGTGGTTCCCAAACTCACCGAAATGGCAGCACGGGTGCTTTTATAATCTTATGACCCCTCCTATGATTTAGCTTTCAGTCATTTGTTTATTTTCAGATTATCTAGTTAAATTGCAGGGGACTGTGCTTCCACGTGCAAATGTCATGCATTTTTCACTACAAGCCAAACTTTAACTGTACATTCATACAGCACTTTATTCGAAGCACTTTATCTACCTCACATTAACAGCCAATAATAACCAGAATTAGAATAACCAGTTAACCTAACATGCATGTCTTTGGGCCAACAGGTAGTTGGGCTACATGGAGGAAGACTTCACAAGCCTAAGGAGAACATAAAAACTGCAGGACAAGCAAATATTGTGGGAATACATCTTGTGACACTGTCAAGGTACCCCACTTTCCCATAAAAAGCACACGTGGACTGTACAGTTTCACTGTTTTAAGATTCCCTAAAAAACACAATTTTCCTTGATTTGACCCACACTTGTGGATCTAAAATCCATTTAAATAGATACAGGTTGAATGTGACCAGGAACAGCCTCAATGTTAAAAAAACCTTTACAAAACTTTCAAATTTTAAATGATTTCGATTTTTGTGTATTTTATTAATGTTTGGAAAAATCACCAAATTTGAAGGTTAAAAGAATGAAATTAGAGAATTTTTACTGTTGAATGTCAAAATTGACCCAAATTGTATGTGAGACTCCAGCATTATTTAAGCAGGCAAGTCATTAAGAACAAATTCTTATAAAATATAATTTCCAGCGGCAGCCTAAAAAAAGGAAAAGCCTGCTGAGTAGTAAAAAGAAATGCAGCACGCATCCAGAAACATTTCAACACACCCACTACTTACATAGAATCATAGCAAGCATAACATGAGAACGAGTATTACATGAATAACTAGCACACGACGTCCAGGAAGCTAGGTAACAGACAACAATAGTGCAACAACACAACAAGTGTGCCACACACAAACAATTAAAGATACAGGCAACACAAGAAAAAGCAGCCTCATTCCTCTACAATCAGATCAATGACAGTCTCACCAGGCTGGTTTAAACATGTCACACGTCAACGCCAAGTGCAAATTTCTTGTAAACATCTAGAGGTGGACTGTTGAGATATAGTCCCCAGCAGCAAATCAGTGCAATTGTGTAATAAGCTTGAACCGACCCCCACATACCCAGACTCCCTGCTGGTACACAACTGTGAATGTTTGCTCATCAGTCTGCTCACTTTTCACAAGACACGTTATGACTGAGAAATTTTTTGGTACATACAAGCAAACATGGACACATTGTTAGGGCATAATGTGTTAAAGCAAATGATGCGTCTACACTTTTTTCAAGGATTTGAGAACTTTTATTGCCATTCCAACGCATGTACTGACATGAGGTGAATGGAAAGTTTGCACTTTAAGGTCCTGCTTAAAAGCCAACAAGACCATATAAGAGCATGGTGGATGGTGCAAATAGTAGTGGTTTCTCTATGTTTAAGAATAATCTCTTTTACATATATCACAAATTTATATCCGGTATAAAGCTTCATGGCAGACATACCTGTTATTTAAGCTTTCTTTTGTCTTACAACATGGCCAAAATACAATGTTGGTGTTGAAAAGTGTTTCATTTGAAGGCCTCCTGTGTGAACAATGTGTGGGAAGTGAAGGCATGTGGGATGGCAAATAGAGTCCAGTAATTGTGACTCCATAAGGTGACAATATTCTCAAATAGGTTGCAGCACCACACAAAAATTGCTCTGTTCAATAAGAGATCTGGGTTAGAAAATGTGAAAATAAATAAATAATAAAACACACAAAGGAAAAAAGTAAGTCAGAGGTTCATTTTTTATTTTTAGTTTCGTAATTTTTTGTTGAACCGATTAATCGGTTAAAAGCGAAGGTTTTTATCTTACTTGCGCTTTCAAAATCCCGTCATGACGTGCACGACGACGCAGATCAGGTGACTGGTGACGTCTCAGCGATACTAAAAGTTTTGTGAGAGGAAGCACGTCCGTGAAACTTTCGTGAAGCGGGTGTGACGGAACCCGGCAGGGGGATTAAATTCAAGAAGCTGCGAGTCTCTTCATTGTGCGCGTAAAAGAAACGTAAACGGTAATTATTGAAATGTGGGGTTTTCTCTTCTCTGTTCTTCGTGCTCACAACTTTTTATGGATTTAAATCCGTCTGCATCGGTACTCTACCATTAAACGTGCTCCAGCGCCGGTTGGTGTCTTTAAGAGGATATTCAAGCTTTTTTTTTCCTTATCTGAGGACCTGTCTGAGTTTAACACACATTAGATGCATTTCAGTACAGTCAGTGATATTTAGAAGATGGACATTGGTATGTTTTGTGTAAGGTTGATATATGACGTTATAGCTACAGGTTTAGCTTGGAATAAGATGCCAAGTGTGAGGTGGTATTGATATTTTTTTACTGGAATTATCTGCTTTAAGAGGACAGCAAACACGCTTTTATCCACCTTGCTCTGGTTCCATAATAGGAGCGGTGTAATTTGGTAAGTAATACTGTGAGAGCAAGTTTGGTAACGCCCCCAGGGGGATAGTTGCGCAACTGGCACGTGAGCTCCCCCCTGTGGCTGAATTGGTGTATACCGTTATACTGTGATTGTTCTAAGCCTGTCTTTTCTCCTTGTTAGAAATGACTGGAGACGTTGACAAGGGCAAGAAGACATTTGTCCAGAAGTGTGCCCAGTGTCACACCGTGGAAAATGGTGGCAAGCATAAGGTTGGACCCAACCTTTGGGGTCTCTTCGGACGCAAAACCGGCCAGGCAGAGGGGTACACTTATACAGATGCCAACAAGAGCAAAGGTGAATACTCTGTGTGCATGCAGTCTTTAACCAGCCTTATAAATCACACTGCTTGATTTTAAGCATGACTTTCCCCTGTTGTTGCCTACTTTAAAACAGGGATTATCTGGAATGAGGAAACCCTGATGGTGTATTTGGAGAACCCCAAGAAATACATTCCAGGAACAAAGATGATCTTCGCTGGCATTAAAAAGAAGACTGAGCGAGCTGACCTTATAGCATATCTCAAATCAGCAACTTCATAAAGATCTCAGTATCTGTGCACCTTTTTAGCAATCTTTGTGCCTTAACAAACTGTTCAAGATACCAGGACTTGTCATTTTTTTCCTCCCAAATAAGGCAAAAGAGCAATCAGTTGTGGTGGCACTGGGATGATAAGTTGTCAGCATTGTCTCAGGTTTACTTGATGTGGACTAAATATCTCCTGGTTTGAACAGGTTTCAGACATAAATTATTAAATAATATACTGTGCATCCATAATGTAGGGACCAAAGAAACTGTTCAACTCTCCATTATTTTTTGTGAGTAGGTTGTTGGTTTGTTATCAAGTTATTTTAAGAGCTGTCTATTCTAAGGATGAATATGCCTTTTCTGGTTTGATTCTTACCTCAGCTTTCTTTTGTCATTTGTGAATTTGAATAAAACAACACTAAACATGATGAGAATTTCTTTACCTTTGTTTTGCCTGAAGTCATAAAATGGTGAGCACGCCAGGCTTTGATACGCTTGATTTGTCAATCAAAATAAAGATTAGAGTGGTTGTACTTTGTTGTCTTATATGCCAGAGGATGTGCAGGATTTCTATCACAAAACTGAATAAACATGACACACTGGGACACTACTTGCAGGATTTGAGTCGTTAGTGGGGAGAGAGAAGCAAAGAACTCTGAAGTGATCTTTAAGAGGCTGTGACTGGTATGCAGCTATTTAAGAAAAAACCTGCTGCATTTTGAAACCTGTTCTGAGTTGTTTGACCTCATTTGGATGAAAAAAAATTACTGGTCAAAAGACGGAGTGCATTTGTAGGGATCATGTAAAGCAGATAAATGCATGTTGAAGATAACCTTGCTTATCAAACCTAGAGGTTTCACGCTTGAATTCAGATCGCTGGACAATGAGGTGCTCATGATAGTAGTCAGATTTGTGCTGGTAGCTGTATCACAGTCCAAGTTGTGGACTACAACTCCCCCTAGTGTTCAAATTACACACCCACTCACAGATGAACTAGTATAAAGGAATTTGATTTTCTGGCATGCTCACTAGCGATAAAAGTCGCGGTTACATAACAGAGACCGCTGCAGACGATGTTTAATATATGCTATGAATTCCTTTTTTTAGTCGACTGTCACTCACTGATTATCACAGAAAAGCCTTTTTTTGTGGAGTGCATAGAGATCCATTGTATTTGAGTCATGTTAAAGAGTTAATTCACCCACATGGGGTTCCTTTGCTTCAGATAAGCCTTACAAAACTGGAGCGGATCCGAACTACTGAAAGTTATGAACAGTGTGCAACAAATCTACCACTATACTCCACCATTTTTTATTTTTGTGTAGTTTATTGCACAGTTAACCATACGCATTCTGTATAATATGTGCTGGACAGACAGAAGTTCGTCTTATCCTCGTCATTTTTATATTTGGAGCCTGTAATGGGGGCCAAGCGGTTCAGATGTCCAGAGGGCTGCGTACTGAAGCAACCCTGAGCTCCTGCTCGTGTGACGAAACGAGCATCAGTGGGACCGAGCCAACCACAGCCAGCGTCATTTGCACACTAGAAGACGCACAAGACAGTAACGCTCGGTAGTTGCTGTTTGTTGTCTTTTCAAAGCCCGTGGCAGTCCCAGCGAGCATCAGTTTGCTTCCACGCTGCTTAACCTAGATCTGCTTAAATGGTCTTACATTAAGTGAAAACGGCGTGGACATGCTGTGGAGGGATATGCTGGTGCGCAAAGGGAGTCTCCATCCCCACAGAGTGGAGCTGGATATGTAGCCGGAGCTCCAGGGATGCTCCAAGCATACTGCACCTTGGAAGTTGTCAAACGATTCTTGTCTTCAACCCCCAGCAAAGCCTCATAGATGATATTTCTCTGCACGACTTCATGGATTTGGTTCTCTGAGGACCATCTGAAGAACAGACATGGCAGTGTCAAAGATGCTGTTCTCTGACGTGGAAAGTTTTCTGGACTCGCATCCCGAGTTATTCGAGGATTACCTGAACAGAAAGGGGAATTATAGCATGGTGGAGAAATGGCTCAAGAATCACCAGGCGAGCAAAAGTCCAACGGCTTCAGCTCCAGCCGAGACAAGAGAGGAGAAGAGCAACCCGTGCAAGGACAGCTGGGCGAGCAAATGTGACGGTTTGCAGCGGAGAGCGTCTCAGAAGGAGCTGCGTAAAACTTTCGCCAGATCCAAGGCAATCAACGTCAACAGGACATACGACGAACACGTTAATTCCAGGGCGCAGGAGCCGCTGACGAGCATGAGGAGGAGAGCACTGCTGAGGAAAGCGAGTTCTCTGCCCCCGACCACTGCGCACATACTGAGCGCACTGCTGGAGTCCAGAGTCAACATCCCCCAGTACCCTTCCACAGCTGTGGATTTTAAATATTACCTCAAAGAACACAACGAGCGAGAGTTTTTCCTGGAGCTTGTAAAAGACATATCAAACGACTTGGATCTAACGAGTCTGAGCTACAAGATCCTCGTGTTTGTTTGCATTATGGTGGATGCAGACCGGTGCTCCTTGTTTTTAGTGGAGGGAACGGGCAACAAGCAAACGCTAGTGTCCAAATTCTTTGACGTGCACGCAGGCACTACAGTTTTACCCTCAATGAATTCAGACGAAGTTCAAGTGCCGTGGGGGAAAGGGATCATTGGTTATGTAGCCGAACACGGGGAGACAGTGAACATCCCTGACGCTTATCAGGTGCCTGCTGCTCTGTGTGCATGTGTTTTTTGTGTGCATTTCCATCTGTCACAGAAAGACTGAGGCAGGGAGTCAGATCGTTTTCGTGCAGCTTTTCATTTTATCTCTCACAGTTTGATGAACAAAAGCACTGCTGACGTTCACACAAATCACATGAGTAATAAAAAAGGTGTTTTTTGTTCTTTTTTTCCCTCAAGTTCACCATGATTTAAAACAACAACTACATAAAGGTGCTCAATAATGGCAACAGCCTTTTTAGATGTAAAAGTCTTGGTTGGCCAAACATGGCTACTTTACTACTTTTTGTAGAACAAGCTCCAAGCTAGGCAGATGTCCATCAAGCTGACATTCCTGTAGAGCCGCAGTCATGATCTTAATGTTTAGTGCCCTGTCATCTGAAAAACAGAGGGAGCAAGTGCTCTTTTCCAACAAGTGCTTACACTGTGTCTTTTCTTCTGTGCCTACGGCTTGCAGGATCGTCGGTTCAGCGATGAAATTGACAAGCTGACAGGGTACAAAACCAAGTCACTGTTGTGCATGCCCATTCGCAACAGTGATGGAGAGATCATTGGAGTTGCTCAGGCCATTAACAAGAATTCAAGTGGAGAGCTCTTCACTGAAGATGATGAGAAGGTAATTTAATCATTACAGTTGTGGGCATAAATACTGAGTAAAGAAGACACACACATACACATGCTTCTCTAATACAGTGCATCCTCCCTGGTGTGTGCAGAATAAGCTTATGTGTTTGTTCTTTGTTTGATCCCTCCCTGTTTTCTTACATCTTACACCACTAAACCTTCCCACAGGAACTTTGTGCACGTGAATCAAATGACTTTATAAAGCACTACACAAATAAAAATAATATCTGGGGCAGTTTTAGATCACACCATTTCTCATTCTTATATAAATAGAAGCAATGCTTGTGGGTAAAAGGACAGGAAGTCACAGTGAATAGGTAATTTATCTCAATAAATGCATACTGTTTATTTCATTTTTATTCTTTTTCATTAAATTATTGAAAAGATGAAATAACACCTTTATGTGCTTAAATCCTAATGTTACATTTCATAGGCTGGCAAAGCAAGAGGAGACAATGTGGCAGACTATGTTTAATCACACTGAAACAAATAAAGCCATATGGTCCCTTGGCATAATGGTAGTTTGGGCATGAATTTTAGCCACACTTGCAACATTGTACAAGAGCTACATCAACTGCCCTGTGCACCTCTTTGGTCCACATGGCACGTTGAAGTGTAGAGATTTTGTGACCTCTTCTCTGGCACTAGGCTGACATGTTTTGGGTGAATGCACAATGTCTTTGTTTCTGATTATCCTGTGTAACACGTCCACATCTAGGTTAGGGATTGGCATGAAATATGGTTACTTCATGGGTCTTTGAAGATGTCACCTGATCACTTTAGTAACCTGGTCACTGGCGTGATATTTTCTGAAAGCTTAGAAAAAGTTTTCAACTGCTGTCGTATGAACAGCGATGAAATTTGGCACAAATATTTTTTGAATATGTGGCTATAACCTGCACACACGCACACACACAGTCATGTTTTCATATCTTAGTGACATAGTGCTTTCCCTAGCTGCTTACCCTAACCCTAACCATCAAAAATGAAAACCATAAGCCTTAGCCTAAACATAACCTTAACCTGTAACCCTGACACTAAAACCACATTTTGAGTCTCAAAAATGCCTTCAAACCCGTGGGGACCAGGATTTTGTCCCCATAATGGCTGTTGGTTCCCACAAGTATAGTAACAATCCAATTTTTGATCCCCATAAAGATATGTAAACATAGCACACACACACACAAACAACAAAAAGGTTTTACATGAACACAACTATTATAGCCAGTTTATTGTTCCACAGTTTAATTCTACATTACATACATGCCAGCCTGTTTCAGAAAAGTCGGTATGCTTCGTAAGACGTAAATAAAGAACTGAATACAAGATCTGAAAAAATCTGTTAACTCCCATATTTAGTTGCAGATAGTAAAAGAGAACATTTCATGTGATGAAATCACAAAAACCATGGTTGCCATCAATTAAAATTCATCCACACTTCTCCTCTTGCACAATGATCCGATCAAATTTCAAGTGTGCCATTATTTGGATTTCCTGAACCTGCAAAACTAACAGTATTAACACCAGAGAAAAGATTACAATGTGAACACATTACGAGTAGACTGTGAATATAGTAAACCTACAAACCATCAGCATGTTAAAATTTCCATTGCAAGGAAACTGTGGTGATAATGATAGTGCTTCTTAACCATGGCCTTACAGAGCTGCTAGCAAGGCCTCCAACTCTCACTTTTTTGTGTTGTTATTGCAGCACATTGAAGTAAAGTACAGATGAAAGAAGAGCCCTGAAGTAATGCTCATGCTTTATGATTCATGTGTGGCATTTCAGGGATGTTACTCAGTTTTTTTTTGTACATAGACACTGTTTTGTGGTGTTAGTGGCACACAAGCAGCAGGGCTGTAGCGATGCCAGCTGTCATTTTTCATTACCGTCAGCGCTGCAACACTCATGAGTTTACAGTTGCAAAGATTTTAAGAACAGGATGTTTTTTTCTTCATATTTTGCCTCCTTTCATGTTTTGTTTTGCATTGTGACCTACAAACAGGGAACATTTTTTTTTTCCATTCCCTCCAGTTTGTTGGGTGATTCTTCAGTTTCTGTGACATTAAACTTAGAGTTAGCTTCTATTCTGTTTTTAATATTTCAATTGATAAATAAATCTGCTTCATTAAATTACTTTTAATTATCAGGTGACACAATAGATGTAAATCTTGGAATTTTAAATGTTATTACAACTGATTAGTTTCTCAAGATCTTACTTGGCTTCAGTTTAAAATCATTGTTAATGTTTTAAGACACCACTTAAACCCTGAAATTAGTAGCTACATCTTAAAAAGTATCATAATATTTAATGTAGGCCATGCCAGCAGAAGCGATGGGAACCTATTTTGAAAACACTTCCTCTTAGTTTTTTTTGGCATTTTAAAACATCTGTCAAAATGTCTAAAACTATCATTTTAATGGTGACTAGGCCATATTACAACCGAGTCACTAGTAAAATCTGCTTTAAGAAATGCTTCTTGCACGCTGAAAAGCTTTTTTTTTAATGCAATTCATACTTTTACTGCACATGTGCAAAGTTGCATGACATGATGGCTTTATTAATGACTCAGTCCAGAGTACTGACATGATAAAACACCTATTCCCTCCTCCCACCAGAGCACTTGAACAAATACCGTGCTAATTCATGTTATAAATACAGCAAGCCAAGAAAGAACAAAAACAAAAAACGACTCTTATCTCCATCTTTAATACACACGCCATGTTTATGGTCACATTTCAATTCAGGGTTCTTCGAGTGCCATGTCTCACACTTATCATGTTCAAGAACATCAGCACACTAACTGCCATCATCACAATGGATATTACCTTTACATGGACAAGAGTAAATATTATCATGTTACATACTGTAATACTGAATGTAGGTCATGTAATGTTGTCACAGCTGTTCTTCCTTCTATCATCCCTTGTCATAAAGTATTTGACAAACAACATTAACTGAACACTCATCGTACACTTTATTAGATACACCTCTTCAACTGCTCATTAACACATCTAATTTAACGAATATCTAATTAGCCAATCACATGGCAGTAGTTCAAGACTAACCTGCTGAAGTCCAAACTGAGCATCCGAATGGGAAAGAAAGATGATTTCATGTTCACTTCAATGTGGCATAGTTGTTGGTGCCAAATGGGCTGATATGAGTATTTCAGAAACTGCTGACCTACTGGGATTTTTCCACATAACTATCTTTAGGGTATACAGAGAATAGTCCAAAAAAGAGAAAATATCCAGTGAGCGGCAGTTCTCTGGGAGAAATTATGTTGCTGATGCCAGAGGTCAGAGGGGGATGGCTTTGAGCAGCTTTGAACAGATAGGAAAGCAAAAGTACCTCAAATAACCAGTTAACACACTCACCTAAAATGCAAAAGATTTCTGGCTTGAGCCTGAGAGTTGAAACAAAACCTTTGGAGGATTATGTAAGTGTAAAAGGATGTTCCAAATTAACAATGTGGATCCATCCAGCGTGGCAATCCTTTGTGAATAAGGCATCAGCCAAAATAACTTTTCAAAGTCAAGGTATGCAGAACAGCGTGTCAGAACACACAGCCTGCCACACCCTGAAGCAGATGGGTTACAGCAGCAGAAGATCACACCCCTTTCAGCTAAGAACAGGAAACTGAGGCTAAAAAACATTACCTGGTCTAATGAGTCACAATTTCTTCTGTAACATTTGGATGGTAGAGTCAGAAGAACTAGCTTCATGAACACGAGACTTATATCAGTGATGTGCAACTGACAAATCTGCAGTAACTGCGTGATACAATCCTTTAAATATGTTTTCGGCACCTTTTTGAATCAGTACCGTGAAGAATTAAGGCATTTTTTTAAATGCAAAAGTGAGTGTATATCTGTCATCTGATAAACAGCAGATAATTTTTTCTCATTCTGTGTTTGTTCCTGAGTCCAAACTGACTCAGTATTTATTATTTAAATAATTAACGCCACTGTCTGAATCCATAAACCAAGTTTGAGTCATCTGTCATTAAATTTTCCTAAGGCGGTATGTTCTAAAGGGCTGGGGCACTGTGTTAATACCACCAGTATTGGCTGGTCAGACTCTCGCATTGGTTAATGCTTCACTTTACTGCTGAGTAGAATATCCAGTGTGTCAGCAATTAATTTATTGTCACCACTTTGGACTGCGCCATTTGTGTGATTTTGAATGGTTGCCAACGCCAGCACTGTGGGATTTGTGGCACTGTTGGGGCAGCCAAGTTACTTAAAGATGATTCAAGAGGACGAAAGCAGACTCTCAGATGAGAACCATCCAGGATATTACTCCATTGGTTAGTAAACACACAGGTCAAGTTGTCAGCCCCAGCACAAAGCCACCGTTGTCAGTGAGTTAATGTAATATTTAAATTTCAAGCAGCTGACAGGGGAGGAACATCCCAACAGTGATCCAGATAGCCTTCTGTTTGTGAATGATCGTTTGTCAGAGAGGCACGAGGAGCACGTGTTGAGTCCATCAGCGTGCTTGAATAGACGCAGCAGGAAGGCGGTGAAAAGCCGATACACCGACTTGCTCTCTTATTGCACGAGCCCCTGAAGGAGAGGAAAGATGAAACATGAAAGCACAAAGCTAGCTGTGCTTTTATTTAAGCGTCAGGTTTCACTGTGGCAAAAATGATCTGTCGTATGTTTTTCCTCCACTGCTGCTCTGCCGTCAAAATTACATCTCCAGACTCGATGCGTTGTTTATAATAGATGCAGATTAGCAATTCTTTTTTTCATTTCCCTTGTTTAGAGTATGTTTCACATTTCATTAACATCACACTAATGCCTGGGATGGCTACAGCTGAATTAGTAATGAAATGCAATGTGAGCGTCAGAGAACACAGCAAGCTCCCTGTACAGCACAGCTGCAGCCCTGTTTTTATGGAAGACCTTGTAATAAGAAAATGCATCATACCTTTCAAAGCAGATTCCATTAGAGAAATAAGCTTATGTTTATCCTTAAATGATTGTGCTGAAAATTTACAGGATTTTGAACACATTACATGCTTGTTTTTAAATCCCAACAGTCTTAAATTCGTTCTGTTGCTGATATTCAAGATTTGAGACCTTTGGCGAGTCTGAAAATGGTTCAACTCATGTATAATTGCTGTGTCTCATTATCTTCTGCAAAGGAATTTGGCTACCGACTTAATTTGAGGCTGCAAACTGACCCTGTCCTCCTATCTCTTTATTTTGCATTACTTTCTTGATTCTTGTCTCGCATGCCTTTAATACATCCGATATGAAATGTGTTATTCTTTTTGAATTAACGTTTATTAAAATTCTCCCATGTAGGTTCCATCTGCCAGTATATCTCAACATCTGTGTGAGCTGATTGTCAAACAGCAGTCCCCCCCTCACCACAGTGCTCCCTCTGGCTGCCAAATTCCTTGTCAAATTGGCTCAAAGCAATTCAGTTAATAACCACTTTCACACAATTTCCCAATGTAAATCTGCAGCTAAAGAACAAAGAACACAATTTCAGCTTGGTGCCATAATTTTTTTTTTAAACAATCCTAGAGGATATCAGATCAAATCAAATGTAAGCAGTGCACCATACCAGAGTTGCTCATTGCAAAGTACCTAAGATAAAAAGAAGGAAACTATCACAAGAAATCCACTTAAATCTTTGCATGTTGCTGTATTCAACTCTGTGGATACTGCACAGGGGTGACCCACACAGTAAAAGCAGACCCACCTCCCCAGACACTAAATAAACAGTTGATGAGAAAAATGTAATCTTCAATATTTTTTTAGATGTTTAAAAAAGGTCTGATTCTGTTCTTTATCCGACTGTCTTCTGACGTTCCAGGTATAATGCTGGATCATGTTTATCTAACAGTCATCATATTTGGTTAAAATTAGTCTTTCATACTACTTTCATTGGCAACAGCAAAGTTAAATATATAAACTTTATTTTTATATTTTTAAGGGAGCGATTTGCACCAGGTCAGTCTGAGAAGAAAAACTGTATACAAAAGATGGATGTAGATTCCAGGTCTGAAAAGCCTTAAACTTGCATTATTTCTAACATCCAGCAGGGTGTGACTCCTGCAAAAAGTCCACTTTTGTAGAGGTTTAGGATCAAATGATACTTCTTAGTTGCTTTACTACCCCATCAATGAGTTTGTGGTTGCAGTTTCAAGTTTCAAGTCTTTTTTTTTAATGCAGCAAGATGTTTATTTGGTACATTATGGTTCCAGAATATCAACATAGGCTACACTTTAAGATATGTACATGTGACTGAGAAGTTGCTGCAGTATAGGCAAATACTCATAATCTGAGGCTTCAGAATAGGACTCTACAAAATGGTGGGCGATGTCATATTGGCTACATTCACCTTTTATATGCAAACTAATCTAGGAGTATAAAATAAAATAAAAAATAAAACCTCGTGTGACGGTGATGTCTGACTTGTCGAGGCCAACATGTCAGTAACAGTGGAATCTGTACTAGATTAAATTAAAGCAGTGTTTGTGTCAGACAAATAAAAAGTGTGCAAACCTTCAAAGTAGTAAAGAAAATGTAGCACTGAGTAAAGACTAGAAGACTGTGGGTCCTTCCAGTGAACAAAGCAGAATAAAGCTGAGGATAACAGTTACATTGTCTGTGAAGAGAGAACTAAGTTAAGTGCATCTCTTCTTTAAATCCTCATATTTCACAGTACGTTATTAACCTGCTTATTAATTCCAAACAAAGTTAAGATAAAAAACAATAACAACAAATAAAAAATCTAAACTAATTTCCACAGGTAGGTGGAATATAAGACCTCATTCTGTTGGTTGTATAAGCGGCCAGAAAAAGATGTTTTGAAATTTCTGAATGGATACAAAATCACGCTCTAGTGTTAATTAGTAAATTCATTTCCATTCTGAATTCCGAACTATTAATGCTAACTGATTACACTAATTTTCTCAGCTAAGAAATTAGCATGTGTAAACCACCGTGCCAAATATAGTGGCAGCACACCGATGTTAATGGAGTGCACCTGATGCCTCTATGGGTAGATTTAATCATTAAATCAGCTTTCTGGTTTATGGAACACAAAGTCTATTTTTCTATCCCAAACTGCACTTCAGCCTCAGTGAGTTACTTGTTGCTTGAGTGAATAAATTTAATATGTATTTCTATTTAAGATAAGTGAAGAATCTGTGGTTCTTTGCTTATTTTAAATCAAGATCCATGTAATGTCAGAGAAAAGGAGAACTTTTGTTTTTTGTTACTGACTACAAACCTCGTTAAAAACAACAACTGTCTCCTCTTTTCACACATGCAAAGCTTTAAAGCGCAACTTTAAAAGTCAACTACAAGTTGATATCCACACAGAGAAATGGAGACAAAAAGTATTGTCTGTGTAATTCTCCTTGATTTCTCTCATTTGAAATTCCAGTTACAGAGAAGGAAGTCACTGAGGTTAGAGGAACTGACAGTCCCTGAGGCGGTGGCCAGTTAGCTTTGTTATTAAACCGCTCTTTACTGGTCAGTCCAGAGGTCTCTAGGCAAAAAAATGTCTTGTTTGTAATGCAACCTTGTATAATGGCCTGCTTGACAGAATGTAATTAGAGCAAGCAGTGCTTTTCTTGGGTATGCCTGTTAGTTCCACAGGCAGATCCATAGCCACATCCCCCAAGTCCTGCTCATTAATGAATCTGCTCCTGCTGGGGCTATTGATGGCCACTGCCTTTCTGGAAGATCATTATTAGAGAATTCCATAGGACAGCTGAAATACATTATGTATGAACTCATTGCTCAGCATCATCTGTTTTCTGCATCTGAAAACAGTTGCACAAGGCACTGGATTATGTATAATGACTGAATGAAGTGCATAAAGTTAATTTACCCATTAGCATGACTGAATACTTTTTCGTGTCACGTTATGATTAAAGATGTCTTCAATTAAAGTGACTTAACATGTAATTAATGTATCCTAACATACACACCAATGGGACATGGAAGAGCAGAGGATTTACACTTTAACGTTGACTGACGTCATGCGATAATTATAAATACACAAGACTTTAACTCTGCCCTACAGAGTTTCTTCAACATTCAACAGATGACTGACATAGTTTACTTCTTTCAGGCTATCTTTTTAAAATCTGTGCATTTCTAGCCATTGTGAATATTTAATAATCCCCCATTAATTTACTCCTCAGTCACGAGAGTATGTGTGCCAAACTAATGGGTCAAATACAGCCCGAATTTGATCTTGAGTACACCAGGCCAGTAACCTAAAGACACTACAATCATACAAGATGACGGACAGCCTGAGATGAAAAATAAATGCAGCTTCAGTTTTTGCTGTTGTAAACCAAAGGCACACCTTCTTGGATTGACCACCTTATAGTAGTTTGACCTGCAAGTCATTGGTAATGTCTTTGGAAACCCACTCTCATGGTATGGTCCAGTTTTAAGCACTTACAATCTAAGCAGATAGTTAAAGAAACAAGAACTATGTCATTTAATTGTTTATCTATTACTTATTGACATTGGTGTAGTATGAATGACCATGGAACAGGTCTTTATCAGTAGAAAAAGCTGTGAAACTAAAATTTAGGTCCTTCACATTTTCCAAAGCTGTCCAGTGGGCCAGATTGGAGTCTTTTGCAAGCTCATTCTGCACCCTGGGCCTTATGTTTGGCACCCTTGGTCTAGAAAATATACCTCCTTTTTAATTCCAGATCCAGCAGGACATAGGTTTGATACCACTACATTGTTCCCTCTTTTTACCAAAAAACAATCAATTCCTGCTATATTAGTGGTTCAAAGTAGTAGCACTACCACTGGAATACAGACTAGGAAGTTACTGATATGCCACTAACCTTAAGAGAAACCCAGCAGAAGATGGGTGCACTGTGGCTTCAAAGGGACCACCTGAGTCAATAGCAATACTCATATAAGCTGTAGAGTTTAACCAATCCTCAGTTAGTACTAAGGGGATGAAAGTATGCCAAGAAAATATCCCCCACACCATTATACCACCACTACCAGTCTGAATGGTCGATACAAGGCAGGATGTTGCCTGCCATCTGAAGGCAACATTTTTCCAACTTTTTTGGCGAGCCTGTATCAATTGTAGCCTCAGCCTCCTCTTCTTAGCCAACAGTGGCACCTGGCGTGGTCTTCTACAATTGTAGCTCATTGGCTTTAAGGTTAAATGTATTGTGCATTCAGAGATGCTCTTCTGCACACCTTTGTTGCAGTTACTTTAGTTACTGTTGCCTTCCGATCAGCTCAAAGCAATGTTGCCATCCTCCTCTGATCTTGCCACTCACTGGATATTTTCTCTTTTTCAGACCAGTCTCTGTAAACCCTAGAGATGTGTGTGTGTGTGTGTGTGTGTGTGTGTGTGTGTGTGTGTGTGTGTGTGTGTGTATGAAAAATCCCAGTAGATCAGCAGTTTCTGAAATACTCAGATGAGCCTATCTGGCACAAAGAACACTGCCATGTTCAAGAAATTAAAAGTCACTTAAATCACCTTTCTTCCCCACTCTGTTGCTTGGGTTGAACTTCAGTAGGTAACATCAGGTGGTATTATCACCTCACATGGTAGCAGAAGTGCTGTGAACCGACAGTGTACGTAAAAGAATATTTTCCATGTAGGTCACAGGTACAGGCGTAGTTTTCCACAGAAGGCTTTAGCATTGTGTTCTCCACATGTTCATTTGCAGCCGATGAGGAACTGATAGATTATAATTTCTGAAAGATGAAAGCGATATCCTTGTATCAGTGGCGACAGCTGAGTAACTTCCCATTCATGTATTGTTGTAATGTCCCTACCCTCAGGTCACACTGAAGGCTGGTAAATATTGGTGGGTCTGTTGTGCTGATTGTATTGTTTACACAGCAGCCAGATGCTAAAGATTGACAACTAAACAAAGAGGCAGCGCAAGGAAGCACACAACCTAAATTCTATTGATTTAATGTTATGGGGCTGAGTGTCACACAGATAAGGCCACATCGTTGGAGAACTGCGGTCATATAGAATTCAAGCCACACGTTTACATCACAGACATATTTTTGTAGCACTGCAGCCGCTGCTGTGCACCTTCTGTACAGGTCACGTGCGTATTGATACTCATTTTGAATCAACTGTGGTAAGGAAGCAAGGAATGTAGTTTGACCCTGAACTACTAATACAATTCAATTCATACATACCATACATATCAGCTACAGCAATCAGGCCACATCAAGTGAGTACATTATTTATGTGAAGAAAATATGAGGGAAATAAGGAATTCATGTTATGAGCCCAAGGCACAGTAAGTCAGACTATTTGGTCAAATGGTAAAATGTCAGTTGAATTGATTTATTTGTCCTAGCAAGTAATAACACCAATGAAAGGCCATTTCTTATTTGTTCCAATTTAACAGCTAAGTTTTTCCTGGATGAAAATATTACTTGTGTTTTAATTTCCTAATGCTAAAAGGGAAGAGTTACAAGCAAGCAAAACCCTTTTTCTTTTGGTTAAATGTTCTATATTATTTTAATGTTTTGTCATATTTTTTGTAATGACTGGACCTCTGTAGTTCTCCACTTATACCACCTCTCAAAGGTGCTCTGTTGGATTGAGATCTGGTGAATGTGGAGGCCATTTGACTACAGTGAACTCATTTTCATGTTCAAGAAACCAGTTTGAGGTGAATTAAACTTGGTGACATGGTTTTATTGATCAGAAGATGGGTACACTGTGGTCATAAAGGGATGGGCACTGTCAGCAACAATACTCGGGTAGGCTGTGTTGTTTAAAAATGCTCAGTTGGTACTAAGGGGCCCAAAACGTGCCAAAAAATATCCCTCACATCGTTAAACCATCAAAACCAAACTGAACCGTTGCAGGGCAGGATGGAGTCATGGTTTTGTGTTGTCTTACTGTAGCCTCAGTTTCCTTAGTTCACAGGAGTGAAATCTGGTATGGTTTGATGTATTGTGTGCTCAGAGATGCTCTTCTGCCTACCTTGGTTGGAATGAGTGCTTTTCTGAGTTGCCTGATTCTCCACTGACGTCTAATATCAAAAAAGGTATTTTTGACCAGAGAACTGCTGCTCACTGGATATTTTCTCTTTTATGGACCATTCTTTGTAAACCCTAGAGGTGGTTGTGTGGGGAAAATACCAGTAGATCAGCAGTTTCTGAAATATATTAGCCCATCTGGCAACAACAATAATGCCACATTTAAACTTAAACCACCTTTCTTCCTCATTCTGATAATCAGTTTGAAATTCAGCAGGGCATTTTGCCCATGTCTTCATATTCCAATGGACTGACTTGCTGCCTTGTGATTGGCTGATTAGATATTTGTGCTAATGAGCAGTGGAACAGGTGTACCTAACAAACTGTCCGTATAAGTGAAATGAGACTTAATATTATTTTGTATTTTTTTTTATACAACAATAATGTTATATTTGTGGCACACCTACTACTTCAAACGATGTTTCATGAAATCTTACAGGTTAGTTTCAAAGATTAAATGTGGGGGCTATGTGTCTCATTTCAACAAGCACTGCAAACCTGTTGCTTTATTTAGTCAGCAAATCTGTTGAATATGTCCACAGGTGCTGCAGATGTACCTGCCCTTCTGTGGTATTGCAATCTCCAACGCCCAGCTATTTGCCGCCTCAAGGAAGGAGTATGACAGGAGTCGGGTAAGGGCAACAGGGCCAACCAATATAATAATCCCCACCTACCCCTAGGATCAGCGGTACTTCCTCCCCCCTCATGCTGACATTGAGGCTGAGTATTGATCAGCAGCAGCCCACTTGCTGCCACTGCAGTGGGAATCTCAGAGCAGCATGCAGCCCTGTCTGGACATTTTCTGTGGATCTTCGGAGGGGGATGGGCATGTATCCAAGCAAGGGGCCTGGTTCATGATCTAAATCTCTTAGGGACTGTTAAGAGATGCACTAATTCATGTCACAGGCATTGATCTGTGATGGAAGAGAACATAATGAGTGCACAGTTCAGTGAGTAGAGAAGAAAAATGAGGAGAGCTTCCTTTACACCGCATGATTTTTATGTGCTTGTGTATTAAATTCGATTGGCACTCCCTAAGATAAAGGGCCTAATTTTCTTTTATTGGGCAAAGTAATCATATTATATCGTGCTGTTGGTTTATGGTTTAGAGATAATGATAATAATCAGGTTCCAATAGCTGAGCGAGGCAAAACATCTTTATTCAAAGGGTCATCACTATTACCTGTTGACAGATTTTTTTTATTCAGCCGCGGATTGTTGGGAATAATGCCAGTGGTAAGGTTTTCTGTCACTGGTCTTTAGGCACTCCTGGAAGTAGTCAATGACCTGTTTGAAGAACAGACTGACCTGGAGAAGATTGTCAGGAAGATCATGCACCGTGCCCAGACGCTGCTTAAGTGCGAGCGCTGCTCTGTTCAGTTGCTGGAGGACATTGAGTCACCGGTACTGTTTTTCTCTCTGCTGTCCTGCTGTTTATATGTCAGTGCATTTGCACATGCGCATTCTTGTTTTTTTTTCTTCCCCCCCCCCCCTC
>VUQG01002335.1:39874-76385 GCA_015106755.1 Etia nguti
AGCATTCTTTTTTTTTTTTCTGCCCCCCCCCCCATTTTTTCAGTAAATACTTTGCATGTCCATGAGCTGTTGTGATTTCTTCCCTTTTGTATCTTTCAGGTTGTGAAGTTCACCAAGTCGTTCGAGCTGCTCTCCCCTAAGTGTAGCGCAGACACCGAAAGCAGGTATGTTTCATTCAGAGCTCCTCACAAACATTTGGCCTGATTAAAAAAAAACAAAAAACATACAACCCCCCCCATACTTTTTCCTGCCATTTCCTCACTCATCATACCATTACCTTCTCATTAAATAGTCATATCTGCAACATGGCACCTGTGCATTCGGCACAGAGCCTTTTTGAATCTGCAGAGCGTCCATCAAGGACAAAAAAATATGTATAAAATTTGACTATTATGTAGTGCTGTGGGAGTAATATGCTGATTCTGAATACAAGGCATACTGTGGGAGCCCTGCTTAATTGGTTTTTGCTGCTTCTCTCTACAGCTAGGCATGGCTGAGTGGAGAAAGAGAGGCTTAATATTGCGTAGGATGTTTATGGATGAAAAAAAAAGCTGAAAAGGAAGATAAATTATCCCCCCAAGTCCTGCACTTGCCGTAACTGATATGGTCACTTTGAGGCAGTAGTTACAGTAGCTATAACAGTAATTTAAAAACATCATAACACAAGAAATACCAATATTACAAAATTAGCGATGATGAAAGAAATGTTCAGCCCCTAGACTGGGAAATTTACTCTTTCTGACTGCACGCTCCTTTCCGATATGTGTTGCTACTGTCGCATTTTAAATATGAAGCCAGTTTGTAAATAAAACTGCACAAATTCCTGAAGCATCTCTTCCCAAAGGTTCACATCTCAGTAACATCTCAGTAACAAGAGAGCTAGTGAAATTTATGTGTGTAATTAAATAAATGCATTTGGTGACAAAAGGTGAGGATACTGTAAGATTTCTGATGTGCCTAAAATCCCCAGCTACTCCCAAAAGGACAATGTTCCTTTATGAGAGGGATGAACCGAGGAAGACACAGAGAGAATTAGGAGAGAAACACAGTAAAAAAGAAACAGGAGGTAAGGCAGATTGCCATCACACCCATGTGGTTTATTCCTGCTGTGCTGTGGTTCTACATCTACACACAGCTGTACTGCTAGATCAAAGGGATCCAAAAGATCTGACATCTGTGTCGTTCTGTCTTTTTCTAACCTTAAAAGACAAAATTAGCCACACTGAACATTTACCTTGGCGTATTTGAAAGTAAAAACTCAGTGATGGCACCCTGCAATAAGATGTAAACAGTCTGAATAGTGATGCAGGTGTGTCTGGCAGAGAGTGGGGGCAGCGTCTAATCGGAAAATTTCTCATACTGTATGCTTAACTTTTCATTACTTTTTAAAAATCAAGTAGCGAAAAATAACATTTTCTGTTTGCTTATTGTAACATTTCTAAATCCCTATAAAGGGGATCTGACCTGTGCTCATTTCCAGCTCCCTGTTTTATTCTTGGACTCTGCTGGAGCAGCTATGTGTGATTCACAGTTCATGTTAATCCTTTATTAATTTATTCTACACTGGCTTGTTCCTGGGCCTGAAACAACTTGGTTTTAACTACATTACCTTTCCCTTTAAACCAGCTTGTTTCTGAAGGTTTGAACAGCAGTCGTTTGGGGCTGAACCTTTGAACCTTTAGGTCACAAGGATTCATTTCACATCTCCTCACCTCATCTCACACAGTCAGACTCACACATCACACACACACAGACACAGCTAGCTAGCTGGATAGTTATGCCTTCTGAGTAAATACAATTAAACGAATCTAGTTGAGAACTTTTTCTCCATGATGTGTCTTTTGTCATCCATCTTGTTTTTTTTTCTGACCATAGTTTCAAAGACAGCATGGAGAAATCATCTTACTCAGACTGGCTCATCAATAACAGCATTGCGGAGCTGGTGGCTTCCACAGGACTGCCTGTAAACATTAGTGACGCCTATCAGGATCCTCGCTTTGATGCTGAGGTAACCACACAGTAACATACTTCCTAAAATTCACATGAGTCGGATTTATTTTAAAGAAAAAAGTGAAATGATTTTTCGGACTTGTATGAAATACACCTGTTGTGATTATCTGTCATTGTAGTATATTATATACAAGGTGAATTCAAAAAGCTGAGACCTATAAAAACATACCTGATCTAAATCTGCCCACTTTGCTCTTCGAAGTCATTTCTTTGTGCACTTCTGGACTTTTTCACGTGGCCCCGCTATGTTTGCTTAATTCCTTGAAAAACCTATTCTGACCATTTCTCTGTCCTAAAGATATCTTGTAACCACCGTTTCAAAACTTGAAAAAGAGAAGGAAGTTGCAGGGGAGCCAAAACTGCCAAGTAGGACAGGTGGCAAGCAATGATTTTGTTTTCAAAGTTTCAAAGCACTGTGAATAGTCATGCGATGGCACACGCCACACGTTAGCTGGTCTGAAGCAAATTTTCTACGTCGGACACTTGAAGACATTACAGTTCTCCACATTGACAATCTGTTGGGACAAATACATGGCTATGTTGTGTATATGTATGATGGTTTCCTAATAATTTTCACATTAAGCAACTGGACTTTGAACTCACATGTAACCTGGATTCACACACTGGTGAAGAGCTCATACAGCTCATACAGATTAAAATGGTTGCCAGTCCTTTGAACTGGTGAAGCCTCTTGAAAATGTCTTTATAGCTCTCTGCACACATAAACGTACATTTTCCAAAGTTGCTCTTTCTCATTGCACTGCAGGAAATGCTCTACTTAAGACACTAACTGAAATACTCTGTGGGGTTTCGTTGAGGGAGTGTGTTGCTGGCGGGTAAAAGTCTGGCTAGTGTCCGATCCAGCTGAGTCTGACTTTTGCATTGTTACATGCACCGGTTCCGGGGAATGTCTAGAAAAGTTCAGGGCTGCAGAATCCTGGTTGATATGGTCAATCTTAAGTAACGGTTCTACAACCAGACTTTCAATAAATTTAACATTGACGGCAATTTGCTGTTCACTACTACAACCTGCCTTCTGCATTTCTTACATTTCCATGTAGCACTGCACTTCTATTACAGGTGAGGCATGCATGCAAGGTAATATTGACGTGGTAAATGTATTAAAAGTACCATGGCTATCAGTTAAAATCTTTCAATATGCATGCAATACTGCACTCGATGTTCCAAACAGAAGTATTCTGTCAATGCTGCACGTACAATAAAAACATATTCTTAAAATCAGTCTCAAATGCATCAGTTTAATGCAGTAGTCATTCAGAATAGTTGTAATCTGTTTTAAATATTAAAGGCATTTGAGTGCACATCCTCTGTCCATGTCCTTGCCCCAAAGTTGAGATTTAAAGAAAGTGATTCGGAACTATTTTAGCAGCTAGCTATTTTAGCAATAGCTATAGACTTATAGCTTATAGGTATAAATTTATGTGCAGTACATCCATTTCATGTTTTATATTTGGACTATGTTAAACTGCACTGTCCCTTTTAAATAAAGAATACTGGACTAAAAGGCGCACTTGTGCGCCTTATAATCCAGTGCACCTTATGTATGAGTTGTATGGAGCCCCCCAAGGGACATTGAAGAAAATAAAATTAAGAGGAACTTTGAGTTGTGCTTAATGACCTCAAACCGATTTTATGTGGTACACAGCTCTCAAAAATCTGTCAAAAAATGTTTTAGTAAAACTTCGGTAAGCTACGAAGCCTCAAATGCATCAGTTTAATGCAGTAGTCATTCAGAATAGTTGTAATCTATTCTGGATGGATTGTTGGGGCATTAGGACTACGGCTTTAACGGAGTTAGAAGTTAGCAGGAAGTTAGCTTGCTAGTTTCCACCTAAACATGATATACCATCTTCTGACTAAGAGAGTACTGAAAAGATTAAAATGTACAGCTCTGCTATCACTTCCAACATAAATGAAGACAGAAAACTAAACAGCAGTGACGTTTGTAGGGTTACTGAAGTTGGACTAGCTGGTATATAATGATGTGCTACGTGATCGCTAGCGACACAGCTATGTTAGCACAACACAAACACAGTGAAGCTGGAGGATGAACGCTAACCTTTTTCCACTCCATAAAAGTTAATGAGAGTGTTCCCGATGGTTAGGAACAAATGCAATGGCAGGATTATGTAAACGGACCAAACTTCAGTCAGGAGAACAACTGAGATAATCCATCCACAATACGAGGTTAGTCATTAATATACTGCAACAACATGGGAATAGAGCAGCTGTGAGAGAATTCAACATTAATGAATCAATGGTACGGAAGTGGAGGAAGCAGGAAGAATGAGTTGAGTAAAGTTTGCCTTATCTGACTGTGTTGTTTCGCTTAATGCGCCTTATAATCCGGTGTGCCTTATGTATGAAAACAGACCCGTTCATCAACAGTGCGCCTTATAATCCGGTGCGCCTTATGGTCCGAAAAATACAAAGTATAACCACAAGCAAATTTAACAGGGTTTTCACCAGTTTTTTCATGATATTGATGAGAAAAAACGAAACAAAACACTGATCACATAAAGCTACTGTACCTAAACCAAAAATCAGATCATAATGTCACATTTAGAGTATGAAAACACATTTTATCTAGAATAATTATGTTTTACTCTCCCACTTTTGTAGGCAGACCAGTTCTCTGACTTCCATATCCGCTCAGTGCTTTGTGTCCCAATATGGAACAGCAACCACCAAATTATTGGTAAGTTAATAGACTGAACTGATTTTTGTACTCATCTATACAATTATACTTGATTTTGACATAAAATCGTATAGATTTTGAAACTCATCTGTTTAAAAGTTTCCAGTATGGCTGAATGACTTTAGATACTAAAGGATGTCTTCATGCACTTACTAAGGTGCTGGATGGCTTCTGAGTAGTGCAGTCAAGCTTCCTATTCCAGAGGACATGAATGGTTGCCAAAAAGAAACTCACAATGTCCTAAAATATCATTTTAAAAGTCATTTGTAGTAAGTGTCCCTGGCTGGAACCAATGGTAATAAGTCAAGCTGTAAAACACCACCACAGTCCACATACTTTTGGCTTCATGTTGTGTTCAATTGCAGTAATTTCGTTACCAATAATACTGCACAGGCATGCACCTTTTTGCTGCATAAGGCAGAAAATATAAGAATGGGGGGGGTCTTGAAAATTTGTTCAGCTGAGACTGCATGCTGCACCATCACGCCACACTTGGAGGTGGTTCCCTTCTTCTGGCAGCGTGCTTTGTGTTTGTGAATCAGCCCCAGGCTAACACCACACTGACACTCGGATAAATCATTGATCTCTCGTCTGGCTTTGGCGCTGGATATTGCAAGGAGGAGCAACGATAGCTGCTCCGTTCAGTCCACTGAGATCTGACGCAGGAAGCCATTAGTTTTTTTTGAGTGCAAAGTGATCAGCATATCTGGTGCAGATGGTTGGCGAAGACCTGTGTGCATCTTTGCGTAGGTGCAAGTGCATTCGTCAAGGAGGGGAGAGGAAGAAGAACAGAAAGAGAGAGGAAGAAATACAGTGTGTGGGTGGCACCTGAGGATCTGGAGTGAAAAACCATTATACAAACAAAGCAGCAGAAGATGAAATTCTCAAGTCAAGGATACATTCAGCTAGAAAAAATAAAAGCCCTTGTGTCATCTGCAAGGTTCCAGCCAACTCATTCAAAATATAACCGCAATAAAGACTTTAACAATAAGAATGATTTTTGATGTTGAAATGTTAGTGAAATCAATCTTAGCATATTATGCATCATTGAAACTGACTTTAACAAAAGCAGCTGGCTCACCAGGTATTTTTAATGATTTCTTTTCCTGAATTTAATGGATATCTTTTTAAAAATAAAAACAATTATTTTACTATCTGGATAAACAGAGAGAACAACACATTTTGTTTTTGATTATACTTCAATCCCTTGTCCCTAATGTAGTACACTGTGTACACTACCTACTTATTTGTGTAGTACGTATTTTGACAGGTCGAATATGATGATAGTCATCACGTTTTTAACACCTGACTTCCTGCTCTTAAAATGCAAAAACCACAGCCCTACAGTTCTACCCAACTTTGGACCAATTTATAAATTCTTTATTTCCAAGGAAGCGTGGCCCCTCACTTCATTTTTATGCAGGTGATTCTCAAAATGAACTCTTGATTTTAAGATTTTATTGTTAGTTTCTAAGTCTTTGCCCGGATTGGTGCTGCTTACCTCACTCATTGTTTGCCCACGCATACTCCCACTATACCGTTGGGGTCTGGTGAACAGATGCTCCTAGCTGTCCCGAAGTTCAGGATAAAACATGGAGGTGATCGGCCCTTCACAGAAGCTGCTCCTAAATTGTGTAACAAACTGCCTCTTCGCATCACATCGGGATCTCCCCAACATAAGAAATTTTTAAAGCCGCTTGAAAACCCACTTTCATGCTTTGGCTTTTAAACCAGACTAAGTTTCGATTGCTTTTGATTTATATTGTTTCATAATTTTAGCCGCACTTACAGGATCAGCTGTTTGTTTGTTTTTTAAAATGTGTTGTACAAATAAATCTGACTTGACATGATTCCACTTTATGGAAAGTTGCCATAGACTCAAGTGCTTATTGCTGCACTGTTGCTTGTTTCCAGCTTTTATGGGATTATAGCATTGGGTAGAAGATTTGAACACATCTGTTATGGTACAAAGAGTGGGCACAGGGGCTATCCCCGCATCTAAACTGTAGCAGTTCATTCATTTGTTGCCATTTAGCATTTAGCATCTAAAGACCTCCTTCTACTAACAGTTATTTATTTATTCATTTATTTTTTGGGATGTTCTACAGGAGCTAAAATGAATAACCTCTGGAATTCAATCTAAATTATAAGGAAAATTATTGGGAAACTTTTTTTCATTGAACTTCTTGACTAGAAGAAACTCTTTGTTGTAGGAAAATTTATATTAAAAAATGGCGTTATAGTTGCTGTTTTAAGCTTATCAAGTGGAGCTTTGACTTAAAATGTGTTGTCTTAGAAAGACAGGTTACCAGCGCTCTGGTTGCTGCTACAAAAAATGTAAATACACATTGCCAGCTGCTGGATGAAGATGACTTTGAGTTTAGGTTAGTACTTTGATACACTGTAATTCCTCCTGGATTAATGTAGTGCTGAGCTGGTTGCAGCTCAGGTCTGGCCCAATGCTTTGTGAAGCTCTAAGCAAAATTTGACACCGCCAGAGCAGTGAATAAACCTCACGGTGCAGTCACACAAGACCATAAGTCATTTGTGTAAAAACCTGTGTTAGTGCTGTGATCACTGTGATAGTGTGTGTGTGGGTTTTTTTTTTTTAATGAAACACTTGTGGCACTAGGAATATAGCCTCGTTAAACCTATTAGCTTTTCTATGCTGCAACTCATCACAAATTACAAGCTCAATACAGAAGGAGCAAGAGTAGATGTTGTTTGCATTAAAATTTAATGGCACCAAAATGAAAATTGATCATAGTTGCATTGTAAATTCTTTTCACACTATTCATTGAAATTAACACATAATCCCATTGAGAGGCTTCTTTGACCTCCTAGAGATAAATAAAAATTGTAATGATGTGGAAAAAAGAGTTGCTGTATTAATTGGATGTTCTCGTTTATTACCGGAGTTCTTTCTGTTTTGATTAGACGATGAGAGAAGCCGTCTAAAAAGGAAAAGACTGCTTTGTTAAATCCCTCTACAGGGTTGTGGAGAATAACTGGATTTTCTGTCAAAGATAACATGAACTATTTTGCAGCTTCAGCACTACTAAACAGTCATTTTCTTCTTCTGTTTTCACTGATTTCCAGTAGTTTAACACAGCAGATAGCTGCACTGCAGACTTTTGTTAATAAACAACATTTATGTGCACTATTGTTGCCTCTTACCTTAATTTTCTTTAATAATTCATAATATTGATCCTCTTTGGAGCAAGGATATGTATACTAGTCTGCCAGTATCAACCTTAAAGCATTACTGCTATGCTGTTGGTATGGGTAAACTTATTTTGTGTAACAGGTGTTGCCCAAGTGCTGAACAGGCTCGATGGGAAACCCTTCGATGATGCAGACCAGCGTCTTTTTGAGGTATTACGATTGCTTGTGTATTTTTTTTCAACATTAGCAATTCTCTAAACATTTTGGAAACCATGGGAGTTTCTCTGTTTTATCCTTTTAGGCGTTTGTGATCTTTTGTGGACTGGGCATCAACAACACCATCATGTACGACCAGGTGAAAAAGTCTTGGGCCAAGCAGTCGGTGGCTTTGGATGTAAGAGCGCGTTATTTGTGTATCCACTTGTATTTGTAAAAACACTGCTATGCAAACTGCTTGACGTGTTTATTTTGTGCTTGTGAGTCCTACTGTATTTATTTTTCTGTTTCATTCACTATAATGCCATCTTTACTTTACTTTCCAATCAACATATTCTCAGGGGTAACACATTTACCCAGAAGTCACAGCAAACAACAGCTGCTACATGGAAAATGTAAACTCCTACTTATTCTCTCTCAGTGGTCTTTTGTACTTGGCTCCTCTTTTTTGTCTCATATTTCCAGAAGAATGTACGCATTAAAAAAAAGTGCTGATCTCTCTTTGTAGATAACCTTCTCACAAAGGTTTTATTGAAAATTAATGAGAGGCAGTGAAAAGCAATCCCTCATCTGCCCTGCGGTATGAAGCCATTCAGCACTATTCAGCCTTTACAGTATATCCTTAGATTACAATAGGAGCTTTCAGGTGCATTATGGTAGTTAGCACCACTGTTTCCAAATAGGACAAGTAGAGAACAGAACTGAGACACTGGGTGAACTAATATGTTGATGCACTGCATCTGGTAGCACTGAATAAACATGATCAAATAAGCAACCGCAGGCCTGTGCAAAGTATTTCTCTCGGGGAATGAGCGGAACATGGCGATGGAATCAGCGCTGACATTGCAGCTCTTGTAGGCTGTTCCAGATGTGAGTGTTAACATCATCATCTGGATTATCCACTAAAACAGTATTTTCAGCTGCAGCAACAGCTGGGCTTCTTGTAGAGCTTTACTGCTAAGGGTTTGAAAAGTACACTGAGTGACACTGTGTCATCATTTTGCAGGTTCTGTCGTACCATGCCACTTGCTCCAAGACTGAAGTTGACAAATTCAAGGTAATAGATGTTCACTCTTGGGATCATTACATTTGTAACAGTAGAAACCTTTGTTTTTCTTTCAGGATTTGCAGTTGTGGCACATTTAAGTTTTTATATTGTGTTCTGGAAAAACACAAAAAAGGAGGCACTGGTGCAAATTAGCCACTGCACAAAAGAAGTTAGCTTGCTGTGCCATATCCTTCTCATTACTTGCAGCTACAAACAAACTGAGCATTTAGTTTGGGTAAATAAACCTGATCAAAATAGCTATAAGGCATTGAAAGAAAGCATCACCTTGTAGGGTATTCTTTTAATGAGGTAACTTCCATAGACTCTAAATAAAAGAGTCCAAAACACTAAACCACCTAAAAGCAACTAAAGTCCTGTTTTGAAGCATCATTTTTAATAAGATGGTAGCTGGCAACTTAGTTATCGGGGGCTAGGCGTCGAAGCTGTTCACAGCACTTGAAATGGCTTTGTTGATCTGTTACTCACATTAGATTCAGGTGATAATGTAACATTCTTTTGGCTTGCATTTAACACTGGGTTGGCATTAAGGTTACAGCTATTCACTAGTTCAGTTCTTGTCTTAAGGTGTCAGTTTTTCTCATTCTGTGCCCCTATTTCTTGTGGGGTCCCTCGGGGGTCCATCCTGGAGCCAATATTCTTCTCTTTGCACCTGTTTCCACTTAATAATAATTTTAAGAGATATAACATTGCCTTTCATTTCTATGCTGATGATTTACAGCTATATCTTCCAGTAAAATATCAGGATTCCCTACAGCTTCTACTGGACTGTCTTGAAGACAATTAAGGTTGGATGATTAATAACTGTTAAGCTGTTAAACAGTGACAAAACTGAGGTTATCATTCTCATTTAGGTCAAGGTTCATGCAAAAGATCTGGATTTTTTTTTTTACTTGGAGCTTTGCTTTGAAAAACAAATTTGTTCTGTTGTCACAAATAGCTACTACCAATTAGGAACGACTGGCAGACTCAATTTTTTCTGTCTTTTCATGATCAGGAAAAAAATGATGTGTACCTTTATTACTTCACGTGTGGATAAATGTTACTCCCCATACCTACATTTGCAGATGGTGCAGAATTCAGCAGCAAGAGTGCTGACTGGTACTAAGAAATATGAGCACATCCCTCCAGTCCTGGCCTTGCTGCATAAGCTTTCTGTCAATTTTAGAATTCAGATTTTGCTGGTTGTTTTTAAGGCTTTTAATGGGTAGATCCCAGTTTATATCACCAATCTCATTCATTTACTATCAGCTCTCAGGTCTCTCAGATCCACTGGCAAAGATCTCTCATATGGCCCAAGGTCACGCCTCAAACAAAAAGGGTGAAAGAGCCTTTGTAGTCACTGCTCCACAGTTCTAGAATCAGTTACTGATTCACATAAAAAGAGTCCTACATCTCTGCTTTTAAACCTAAGCTCACAAACCACCTTTACTCTGGCCTTTCCAGCCCACTAAACTCCTATTTGCTGCTACATCTGTAAGTCTGTTTGTCCCCTCTTGTCCTGTGGTTGTTGTTGTTGTTGTTATGTTCCTGCTTATTTCTTTTTAATGTAATTACGTGGACGTGAGTGTATATAGTTATATAAACTTTGTACATCACTCAGTGAAATCTGTGTTTAAATGTGCTTTATAAATAAAATTCACATACTATCATATGTGGACAAGTGGGTGAAATACTGAATATCAGCTAACATGTTTGGTGCATTAGAAATTCTCCTGTAAGCAGTAGTACCACAAATTTGGTTAAGAGGTCCTGATTAGGGACTGGGAAACCTGATGGCTAGCATCCACAAGCAATCATATTGGCATCCCATTATCTAAAAAAGACCAAAGCGGGCCATTTTAAATTTGGAGTTTGTAGAGATTGGTAACCTTTTGCAGTCACTGTTTAGTGGACATTGGAGGAAACTACTGAGGCCGAACCAAACAATCACAAAAGCAAAGACAAGAAGAAAGACAAGAGAAAAGGTCTTAAGAGAGGCTTCTTGATGTCTGTATTGGTGCAGATAATTACCATAATCTAATGTTTTGTTCTTCTAAATGTTGTCCTTAATTAATCATAATAAGCATCAATAATTAATCAAGACATATGAAATAAAACAACAACATTAAAGGTGTATTAGGATTCTGCTGCATCCTGATTTCACAAAAGTTTGATCTAAGGTCAAATTTTACTGATACATAAAATGCAAACTTTTTCACAGGAAGCAGGAAGATAATCACAACGTATTCGGTTTCCTCGTAGGTGCTTTAATTAAGATATATATTTTTCTAATTAAATAACAATTTCTTATTAACTTTAATGAAAAGGGGAAAAAAATCTATGGCAAAAGAGAAGAATTATTGGCAGGCTGTCTTCTAGACTTCAGTCTCTCAAAAGAACTGCAGCAGCGCACAAGCATAAATAGGAGCTGAGAATTCCCCAGTGAATTTAAACTAATTGTGGCAATTCGAATGGATTACTTCAATCCATTGTGAATGAATGCTTCATTCACAATGCATTATTGATAAAGATAAAAATATGGAATATGACTACATTTTTAATTGGCAGGACATTTCTGAAAAATAGATATGACCTATTTTCCTGCACTTTCATGTTTAGGATTTTCCCCTGTGGCCATTATTGAATAGTAGGATCCCTGCTCTCTAGTGTGCCTGTGTGATCTTTCAGCCCCCTCATGCAGCACTGCTCTCTGCTTCTGCCTTTCCCTCCACTTTCTTTCGTAACTGCTCTACATAAGTAGCCTTGTTGAGCACGCTTGCCTGGGATTCCACTGGTGTGAAAAAGGCAGGGGCAAACAAACCTGGCCGACACTTCATAACCCCGGGGCTATGAATTAAGAAGAGAAGAATACTCGCTGACCAGAAAGGCAAATGTTTGTCCAGGAAACACTGGTGGTTGTTAGAGAAGAGAGAGGGAGAGGAAAGAGAAACGCAGCTTTACAGAAAAGGTAACTCTGCTAAGATAGATTTGACCGCAAAGCTCAAAATCCTTCAATTATAAATGCTGACTTTAGTCAGGAAGAGCATATCCTGCTCAGATAGACACTGTGCTCATTAGAACCTATTAAAAATAGAAGACATGCTTCAATATGAAAATGGTTAATTGGAATCTTACATTTTTGTTTGAATACCACAGAAAAAAAGCTGCTGATGATTATTGTTGCCACAATTGTCAGTGAGCTCTGAAAGTAAACAACAATGAAATCCTCCAGTAGATCCCCCTCATGAATCTTAAACCCCATCCAAATGAGGCCTCGGGGTCTTAATTAGCATGTTTTCATATTTCCGTATATTATTCTGAAAATCGCACAACATCCTCTGACCTCTTCATCTTCATTTCTGCTCTTGGAACTCATGTTCTCATTCCTCCTGTATGTTTCCTCCCGCCATGGTGAAACAGGCCGCTAACATCCCCCTGGTCTGCGAGCTGGGCATCGATAATCTCTCCTTTGATGATTTCTCTCTGGATGTTGACGCCATGATAACGGCAGCTTTGAGAATGTTTATGGAACTGGGAATGGTGCAGAAATTTAAGATTGACTATGAGGTGAGGACACTGAGTTTCCCTGTCTTAATTCCTTCGCTTTAATACTTGATTGAGTTTGCCCCGAACACTGTTTTGTAACCACATGAGGACTGCTGACCCATGCGCTCATCTCTCCACCTGTCTTACCCTGCAGACGCTGTGCAGATGGCTGCTGACTGTCAGAAAAAACTACAGAATGGTTCTCTATCACAACTGGAGACACGCATTCAACGTCTGCCAGTGCATGTTTGCCATGCTGACGGTAATGGTCATGCTCATTTTTTAACAGTTTCTGTTCTAGACAGCAACAGTTAGATCAAGGCATTGCATTTCAACATACAGTTAGAGATAAGAATAGAAATGCTTTGAGAAAGTTGATCTGACCAGCAGTGATGATATGAGGGCTGTTGCCATATAAACTGCTATTGATAACTTGAAAACTTAATTAAATATTTTGTTTGCTATAATGATCGTAGTGTATATCTGTATATATGTCTGTATGTATCCTATTTCCTTCTTAACGGGTCAATCTGAACAAGCGTCATCAGACATACAACGATTATTATATATATGTATGTATGTGTCATGGTCCTGTGTCGTTTAACCCAGTATTTTTGAGTTTTTGACTTTTGTTTATTTAAATAATCTATTTGATTCATGTTTTTGTTTTAATTTACGTCATGTAATCTTAGTGTATTTAGTCTTGTTTTTAGTTGCTTTAGAGATTAATTCTTCCTTCATTAGTCTTTCCTCTTGTGTCAAGTATCCCATATTGAGCTCATTCATTTATCTGTTTTTACATTTAGTTATCTGAGAGTTAGCTATTCGTTGCACTTTGCTTTTAGTTTTACTTTCCTTGTCTTCTCCTCTGTGATTGACTTCAGCTGTCTCACTCTCTCCAGCTGTCTCCACTTCCCCGATTGCACTTCTATGTGTACATATAATCGCTGTCTCCTTTTGCCCTTTGTTTGAGTGTTTGTTCCCCTTGTCTTAGTGCTTATTCAAGCTTTATGTTCCTGTAGTTTATAGTTTTCAATTTCCTCTTCTGGACCTTATGTTTTACCTTTTTGTTTGAATATAAACAGTCATTAAACAGCTCACTTTCAGTTTAATGCAGTCTGCCTCTGCACATCTGCATTTGGGTCCTCCTCTTATCCTTCACTGTCAGTAGCACAGCTGACCATGACAATAAATTTAGAAGAAGAAAAAAATACTTATTACAGATGTCAAATTTTTTTATTTTCCTATAAATAATGTTTATTTCACCATCCACCTGCAAATATGATGTTATATTCTACATGTGGGGTTTTTACACCTATGATGGCTCAACATACATCACCTGTACGCAACTTACCAAAGTTTGCATCCGTGACGGAATTAAATTTGGGCAACAAAAAAAATACAGAATGAAGAATTTCAAAAAGCACTGCAGCAATAACCAGCCTGGTTTTTTGCTACATTTAATATTATTAACACTACGGATGAAACTATGGATGAAAAATCACTGGCGATGTGAAAGGGGCAGATTCTGAGTTAAACTTTTCTAAACTTTGAGGAGAACGATCCTAGTGACTACCAATGGGAGCGCAGGATACCGGTGATTGACATATGATAGGATAGTAACTATATTTAAATGATGGACCTTTGTACTCATTTATTCAACTGCTTGATGTACACAAAATCAAGTTAGCATGGCGTATAAATGAGAGACGTTAAAGATAAGGTTGCAATAGCTTTGTTGCACACTGTCATGAATATGAATGGAAATAACTAGCCGGCTTGCAACTGGGCAGCTGATGAATGAACCTATGATCAATGTTAACATTGTTAAAATCTTGTTATTTTATGTAATGCTACATTTCAGTTTGATCTACGTTGAAATCACAGAGATTTAAATGATGACTCACTATATTATTAACTGTACAAACAGCCAGTTCTGTGTTTGCTTGAATTGAGACCCCAAGAGAATTACTTCTGCTTTTCCAGCAGGCCTTTTAATTTATCAGGTCCTTGGGGTAACGCACACTCTCACACAATTACACATGCTTGCAGACATGCACACAAACTCATATAAAAACACCACAGTGTAGTTCACTTAATCAAGTGCAGCATTAATGTGTGGCGTCCCATCTGAATTGATTATTGGCAGAGGGGAAAGAAATAGCAGTGTGTAAGCTCCTCTGGACCCCTCAGCTCTTCTCCCATGTGCTTTAATGAGTAGGCTGAGGGCCTTGCTATCTTTGCCGCTATCCCCACAATGACCTATAGTGACTCACTCAGCACATGGCCTCCAGAATCCGTTCATCCAAGCCATAAATCTCACTGTTTGGCTGTGTTACTGCAGTCCCCTCATTTTTAGAAGGATACAGTTTTGGATGATGCTGCTGTTTTAGTGTTTTTTCCATTTTATTCAATGTACTGCTTACAGCTTCATAAAATTATAGAGTAATAGATGCAGCTCTGGTGCACATGGAATGTGTGTGCGTCTCTGTGTGTGTGTGATTTCTTATTTGCCTCCTGTTCTCTGTGCCAATCAGACAGCAGGTTTCCAGGAGACTCTGACAGACGTGGAGATCTTAGCCCTTATTGTAGGATGTGTGTGCCATGACTTGGACCACAGGGGCACCAACAACGCTTTTCAAGCAAAGTAAGGGAACACACACACACATACAAACATACTACCATCTACACACTGCTATGTGTTCCCATCTGCAGCAGTCTGCAGTAGTGCAGCCCAGATCAGCAAGAGTCAAGTCGGAAGTTGTCTAAGGCTTATATAAGAGTCTGCTTAACGAAGAGACTGTAAACACTGCTGACTTTGGGTGCATTAAAAAAAAAAGAAGCTAATAAATTACCAAATATAAATATTTTCTGCCCCCATCAAGATTGTTATAGTACAACCTGATTTTCAAAAATGTTGGAACACAGCCGAAAAAATATAGCAGAAAATGATATGAGAAATGTTATTCTGGCAACATGTGTATATAAAGAATGGGTGTTTACCACAGCGTTGGAACAG
The DNA here is from genome assembly GCA_015106755.1 of Etia nguti. Lineage (NCBI taxonomy): Eukaryota > Metazoa > Chordata > Actinopteri > Cichliformes > Cichlidae > Etia > Etia nguti. The sequence goes on from VUQG01002335.1 coordinate 55,598, forward strand.
TTGTTATTTCAATAACACTGTAAATGTACAGCAGCTGAGGAGATTGGTTGCTGTATTTTTGAGGGTTAGATTTCTTTCGCTATTCTTGTTTCATGTAGGATTTCAGCTGCTCAACAGTTTAAGGTTTCCTTTATTGTATTTTAACTTTCATAATGCACCAAGTTTTTTCAAGCTGGGCACAGTAGTGTTGGGTTTAGCAGCCCAACACTTCATTTGGTACACCTGTTCGGCTGCATGTTAATGCAAATGTCATCACTTGGCAGCGACCGTACATTTAGACAATGTAGACAAGACAATCTGCTCAAGGTCAAAGGGGAAGAAAAGCGATTTAATGATCTGAAAAAGAGAAACTCTTAAGTGAGCAGCAGGGTTAAAATGCCTTGTTGATGCCAGAGGTCAGAGGAGGCTGGCTGGACAACATGACAATGTGGATTCAACCTGCCTTGTAGCAGTTCAAACTCCTGGTGGTGTACTGATTAGAATTATATTTTCTTGGCTGACTTTGGCATTGTTTAAACTCTGCAGCCTACCTGAACATTGTTGTTAACCATGCTCATCCCTTTGTGACCACACTGTACCCATCTTCTTGTCACATCATCTCAAACTGGTTTCTTGAACAAAGCATTGAGTTCATTGTGCTTAAATGGCCCTTACAGTCACCAGATCTCAGTCCAACAGAGCACTTTTGGGATGTGGTGGAACAGGACACACATCATGGATGTGCAGCCGACAGATCTGCTGCAATTGCATGTACACCTCAACCTATTAATCCAGACTAATTCACATTTGTAAAACCCACATTATAGGACATGTTGATTTTTACCGTGGGAAATAAATAAGATTGAAAGACGACACTAAAATGTGGGATATTTTGCATTTTAAATCCAGCTCGCATGCCTCGTTTGTAGCAATGTCACTTCTCTTGAATATTCTTTTTAGAAGCTAAATTAAACGATGATCTTATTCAGTGTGAAACCTCTCAGTTTTTTCTGCAGTTTAGGATATGACTTTCAAGCTGTTTTCTGTATTGCGACACTTGGTGACAGGTTGCAGAGTGAATTGGTGAGGAAATCATATCAGACTCAATCAGTTTCTCTGCATGTGTTGAATCCTGATTATGTTATCCCTCGTTTTTGATCCCAATATACGTGCGTGTGTGTTTGGGTGTGTTTGGCAGGACGGGCTCAGCTCTCGCTCTGCTTTATGGGACCTCTGCTACACTGGAGCACCACCACTTCAACCATGCTGTCATGATCCTGCAGAGCGAGGTGGGCTATGTTCTTATATCCGCTGCAATGCAGTTACCATAAACGGTTTTCTAATGCCAACCTCTGCATGTTGTATTTCTGATTTCAAACACCTTTTACAACCAAGTTATTGTGCCCCCGATACCCTTAACTGTTGGAGACTCCATATTTTGTAAGTTTATGTGTTTTACTTAAACAAGCCAAAAACCAAAAATCAGACAAAACAGAAAGCATTCAGACGGACCCGACACTCAGAATCTCTTCACGAAGGCATTTTTTGCAGCAGTCTTGTATTAAAGTGCATTGCATGTTCACATTTGTGTTACTTTTCATTATATTGAAAGTCTGTTAATATCTGCACTGCAGACCTTTTTCACTGCACTGATATTTTACATGGTCAAACTAATTTCATTACCGATGGCAGCTGCCAGCAGCATGCACAGTACCAGGAACCTGGAACCACCAGGTCCTAAAATTAAATGCAGTAATTTTAGTAACACTCACGGTTTCCCTGCCATGACATGCTGAAGTAGATGCCAATGCCTAATAATCCTGAAGGTTGAACAGTGAGTGATAGAAGGTTAAAGTTATGATCTTTGGTTTGATATGACCTTTTTTGGTAAATACAGTACTGTGTAAAATTCTTGTGCACCCCTCATTTCTTTATATTTTACTTCCAAGTAGAGACATTCATTTTTTTTTAAAGTGGTCTTGAGCAGTAGCTCTCCAGGCATGTTTTTCTTTGGACATTGGCTGCTTTTTCACTCATTTTCAGTTCAGTTCTTGTACCTGAATATTTCTAGAGGAATGTTTTTTTGAAGCCACTTAACATTGATCTATGAATGATTAAGCATAAAAAAGTAACCACACTCAAGGGACGAACCAGTGTTGTGTTGACCGATAATGGACAGCTTAGCAAAGAAGAAATTTTAAATCGTTTAAGCACTTTGTTACTAGTATCTGACACAAAAATATATCCTTTGTTTACTTAATTAAATCTATGAAAAAATGCCACAGATAAAATGGTATTAATAAATAGTATTTTAGAAGTGCAATCAGCTTAAAAGTTGTCCTATCTCAGTATGGTATGTCCCAATATATTTGAGGAAACTGGCCCATCAGGTGATCCATCTACTGTTCACTGGAGCATCATCAGAAATGGCCTCAGTGGAAGGGTTTTTGTCAAGAAGCGATTCTTCTTAAATGGGAAAGAGGGAGAAAAGACTGATGAATAACAAATTACACAAGAACTAGACTGAAAAATCTGTGGAAATAGATTTTATGAAGTGATGAATCCAAATCCAAATTTTCTGCATGTACGGAGGAAGTCAGTGCAGATCCAACAGTGAGCATCTATAGCCATCTGTAAAAGATGGTGGTGCTGGGGAATGCAGAAAAGTACCATCAGATTTTCATACATCATTTTACAACACCTGGAAAGAATCTGATTGGTGAAGGTTTCAATTTTCAGCAGTGACAATGATCCCCATCACACTGCCAGTGCAGTAAAAGCATACATGGATATAAAAACACACTATGGAACACTTCAGTCGTGGATTGGCCTCCCAAGAGCCTGGACCTCAACATTATTGAAGCAATGTGGGATCATATTGACAGAAAACAAAAGGCAGCCAGCATCCAAAGAAGAGCTTTGAATGTCCTTCAGAAAGCCTGGAGAACTATTTCTGAAGACTACTTATAGAAATGAGAAGAAAGCTTGCCTAAAATTGTTGGCACTGTAAGGGTGTCAGCCAACCAGCAGAGACTTCAGGATGGATGGAGGCTGTTTGCGACTGTTTACCTGCTGTTTGTAGATGGTGATGGATTATTATAGTAACAGGATACTAATCTTCTTAAATGCAAGAAAGCAAATAGTTGCACTTCCTAAAATGTCAGAGTATGCTCTTAAAGTAACGCGACTTGTATCTACGTTTTAGAATGACAATATTTGACTGTGTAGAAGTCATGTGTTTCACTGCTGTCAAACTCCTGTGCACCTAATGTGGCTCTTCACTCTCTGGCATCCCAAGTAAATAAAAAATGCTAAAGGCCATTTTCCAAATGTGTGTGTGTGGGGGGGGTAGATTGTACTCACAGTGCTTGGAGGCAGACAAGTGGTGTGGATTGTCTGCTACATGTGAACGAATAAACAAATAGCTCACGCTGCCCTCAAATCAATGTAATTACAGAGATGATTGATTCGGTGGTAATTGGTTGAGAGAGACATTTTACCAGGTGACTGGATTCCGTGAAGTTGTAATTGAAGGCGTTTTGAGGGAGCAGCTGAGGCGAAGCTTAGCGGTAGTTTCCACAGGCTTCATTATCGTGGTGCTGACAACACAGTAAGCTGACAAATGTTTGCTTGGAATATCATAATGGTGTGTGTTGATACTGGGGTTGAACTACTGTTATCCTTAGTTCATTAGCATATAAATGAACAGCGGGGCTAATTCAAGTTGAAGCTAGAGCTCAAATTCAATCCGCCAGCCCGCGCAAACCATTAATAAAATTGTAAACTTTTAAACGTCACTCGCTTCCTTTGTATCTCTCAGTTCCCGCTAGTCATTCTATTTCAGTCGACTCCTTCCTTCATCTGCTCCAGTTGTGACAGAATGAGAGATGTCCTTTGTGTTACTGATGTTATGCAGTTCAATATTTCATAGGAACCCATGAGCTGATGAAAGGAATTACAAGCATGTTGGCACAGTTTTTAGAGTTCAATGCTCAGGTTGTGAAAGGGAAAATGGGGACGATCAGCATTTAAAAACCTCTGCTAATTGCAAACCATCCTTTAGAGGAGAGTGGATATAATCTGATCGCTTTTATTCTGAGTAGTTGTTCTACTATTATGGCTTAATTGTCCAAATAAGCCCTTTTTATGACTTTTTCACACGTCAAATATATGAAGACTTCATAGGACTGCACATTTCCTCATTCTCTTCTCTCTATAACATAGCAACTCTTCATGGTGGTGTAGTTTTATATGGCTTTAATTTCCATATGAACTGACAATTTGGTCAGATATTTACGTGTGTTAATGATTCAAACAGAGGTGAGTACCAGGTGTAGTAGCATACTCCCTTCAAACGCCCCCCGATTTTTAAAATTCTCCCATTTTCAGCCCTTTCTGGTGCTGACATAAGTGACACTGGGTATCTCTCTATAATATCTGGAGCTATGTAAGTAAAATTAAACTGAACTGAAGGTCTCTGTTTCAGTTGTCACAAAATGCTCTGTATATGTTTCCCCACACATGAATTAGTACCTATTATAGTCAGTAGTATCAGTAGAAGTATTATTAGTAGTAGTATTAGTATACATTATTACTGGAATTCTTTTTTAAAGAATCTTTAAATTACAAAAAAAAGCTGAAAAAAGGCTGTGACCCAACTAGAACTTTGACTGTAAAACACAAAAATGCTTCAAATGCAACACTGACAGTACTTTCCTTTATCTCTGTGCCACCTTTCTAGTTGACAAATGCTTATTTTAACACGCTGATTGTAACTAAATTTAGTCCAAACTTTCGTTAAAGGCCAAATGTGAGCAAGCCTAGATGAGTTTGGCTGCTTTGAAGTTGAATTTTGGGACTAAATATCAAATATGAATAGTTATTGCAGTGAAAACATTTAAGTGGACAGAAAATGCTAGGATTGAGTAAGACATTTTTAAAGAAATTTCACACTGCTATTACGTCAGCTGCTTTAGTTTGTATATCTTACAACAGGTTCGTGCTTCTCTTAAAGATTATGTAGCAGGTCATAGGAATGGTACTTATCCTAAATGTCCAGGGACAGTAATCATTCATTTCAGGCTACTTGTATGCTTTTAGAAACGTGGCTTATGTTTTCTTTATGGTGTCTCTCTGTGTCTCTCCATAGGGTCACAATATCTTCTCCAACCTCTCGTCCACAGAGTACAGCGACCTCATGCAGCTGCTGAAACAGTCAATTCTGGCCACAGACCTCACACTTTACTTTGAGTATGTACCACTAAAAAAACACTGCTTTTAAACTGTTAGTGAGATGTCCAGAGAGCCCTGACTGTGAAGCACACTGACAGCTACAGAGCCTTTAGCTGTACACAGCTTACTATGGGTTTGTTTTAGGTAACATCGCCCCCTTGTGGAATTTATGTGATTTACATGCACATATGAATATTTCTTGTTTTCATTCAGGAATAGAAACATGTTCTTTGAGCTGGTCAGCAATGGAGAGTACAACTGGAATGTGAAGGCACACAGAGACATGTGCAGGTAATCGTGTATGTCTTTGTCTTCCTGGTTGAATTTGGGTTTTACGTTACGTTTTTTTGGATTATTAATGCTTCTTAAAATAAATATGTCTTCGCAGATCCATGATGATGACAGCATGTGATCTCGGTGCTGTCACTAAGCCCTGGGAAATATCACGAAAGGTGACAAAAACAGTGTGAACTCTCATGCTCATATGTAACACAGGCGACATTAGTGTGGATGTATTTCAAACCCATTCATGTAGAGCTGAAATGGCTGAGCAGCAGAAAGATACACTGCATTCATAATCAAATGATCATTTAAAGCATTTTGAAGCAAAAATGCTAAATGTTTAACTAGCCGCTGCATATAAGTTGTGGGAATCTGCTGCTTTTCTTTGACAGACATAATAACTTGAGGCATAATTGGCGATTAATCACTTAGTTGACTGAATTAGCGCCTTATTGAATTGTCTCTCGTCAGGTGGCTGAGCTGGTGACGAGCGAGTTCTTTGAGCAGGGCGACAGAGAAAGACTGGAGCTGAAACTCACGCCCTCTGTGAGTAAACCGAGCCAGCTCTGGTTTTGTGCTTTTTGCAGTTTCTCTCCCCTCTGTTGACCTCTAAGAGCTGATGATGCTGAAGATAGATTTTCGCTGCAGTCGCTGCACATAGTGGCTGTTTAGGAAACACGAGAGCTTGCGTCCCATAGTGTGAGAAAAGCTTACGATCAGCTTGACCGCTCCAGTGCCTTGCTGCTGTGCCAGAAAGAAAACTGTGGACAGACTTGCAGTCATTCTTAAAAACAGAAAAAAAGAGAGAAGAAAAAGAAAAGAACTGCCCCCATTGCATTTAGAGCAAAATGTGACCTTTTTATTCATTAATGCAGGCTATTTTGGTGTATTGGGGCTTTACAAGAAAATATGTTTCCTTTTTTTTTTTAATTAGCAAAAGAGCACTGTCTGTTTGACTGAGGGGTTTTTGAGCTTGAATTATGTTGGAAGTCCTTAAAAGGGGAAAATAGACAGCTTTCCACGTACAATTAATGGCTGTTGAGTAATCGAGCCAGACCACATTGCCTCCTCTCTGAAATAACTAATTCAGTAGCCTCAGGTCTGCTGCTTGTGTCAAACCTTTACCGCTCTATGTGTGGGTGTTGGAAATTAAATATTAACTTCTAAGTCATATCCCAGTAACTATCTCTGAAGCACAGCCTCGGTGGAGGCTCTTAAATTCCGGCTGCAGTAGAATGAGGGGGAATGGAAAATAAAGTTAGCTGTCTTGAGAGCTGAATGAGAATTTTCTTTAACAAAAGCAGGAACGGCAGCACTTTAGGGACCATGAGGCTAACTTGTAACCGTTGTTTGTCCAGTGTGAGCACTGATATAGATGTAAAAAAAATTCTGTCTTTTGTGTTTCAGGCCATTTTTGACCGAAACAGGAAGGATGAGTTGCCAGGGCTTCAGCTAGAATGGATTGATGGAATCTGCTCTCCGCTGTATGAGGTAAAGCTTGAAGATTCGCCGCTCTCTGGCCTTCATTGTGTGCCGCTTGTCACACATCCGCCTCTGACATCAGTAGTCACCGTCCTTCGCCCGTTATTGTCCTCCACTGACGCCAGCAATGAAACTGTCACCAACAGCTATTCAACTTTCTATGCAGCAACAGATTTCTCACTGAAAAAGAAACGCTTTTTTTTTCTCTTTTATTGAAAGCTGTGGAACAACTTCAAGGTTGCATCCTGCTCTTTTGAGAATAGCAGTGTGAGTGTGCACTTCCTCGGCGTGAGAAAGCTCAGAGGTAGTCGAGTGCGTGAACGGAGCTGTGATGTAAGTCGGGTGGAAACGTCTCAGTAAGACAGTGTTCTTCGGGGTTCACTGCACACAAATGAAATTAGCAAGGACTGATGCGTTCTGTTCTTTAAATACCAAAAAATGTCAATAAAAGAAAGAAAGAAAGAAAATCTGATCTCATTTATAGATCCCTCATGAGCAAATATTAGGATCAAGCTCATGCAACTCCATACTGTGTCCTTGCTGGTATAGTGATGCATGTGTGCATTTGTTTCTGAATGACATCAACAGAGCCTCACTGCCCCTCCCACTGCCAGCAGCGGCGGCTGTGTGGGAGGAAGAAAAAAGGCTGACTTACTGGTGAGATCAGGTCTGTTAAGAGATGAGACGTGCTGGAGTTAAATTCAAGAAAGTCAGACAGAAGAGGAGTTGCGAAAGGAGTCGAGGATAAAACAAATCATTCATTTTTACAGAACCGGGGCCTTTTTCTACTGTTAGACTACACAGCATAACCTCTCTTCCTTTTTACTGTCATATTGCACATATTACTCTTAGTTGTCATGGGAAGAAAACAAACCATAGATCATCCTCGCATCTACCAAATTAACCCAGGATCAGTGTCAAAAGTTCGAGCAGACTAATCTTTGCCACGCTCTGGTTACACCATTGTTACTGCCAGGGTAGTGTAGATAAAAAGCATCAAAGCTGTGCCCGTTGTCTGCGTGGGGGGTTTGTCTCCACACTGCCTCGTGTAAAAAGCTGGTGTTTGGAGAATCCAGATACGGAGCTCACGATCACGCTGCTGCCAATTAAACTTGCGACAGGGAGTACAGAGGAAGTTCAGAGGCAGCAGGGTTTTTATCCGTGGGTGGAAGAGATCTCGTTCTTGATCTCGCTGATCTCCTTCTCCTGGTGGTGACTCGCTATTTTCTGGAATATTAATCCCTCCATTATATAACCTTCCCTTCTTCATACCCCACCATATGACAGTCTCTTCTCTTCTGAGTCTTCCTTAGTGGAATAATGAAGCTGCGCAGACCAGTGATGATATGCCACAGAGGGTTTTCTGCTGCGTAGAAAGAGGGAAAATGTTTTTCCCCAGAAAAGCCCCCTCTCTTAACCTGCAGATGAGACAAATCTCATCAGGTTTTGTAGAAAATGTGAAAATAACTCTGTTATGTAGGTATGTGGTACATGCAACTGCTTTGAGAGAAAGGATTAAAACTCATTTATATGATAATTCTGTTTCATGTGAATGTGTGTGAGTGATACACATTCACATTCATTCAGATTCATTATCTGAATGATAGGTGGAAAGCACTTAAGCATAGAAAAAAGTGCTGTGTCAATGAATGAATGAGGCATGTTGTATAAGCGCTTTGAGTGCTCAGAGTAGAAAAGCACTATAAAAGAACCAGTCTATTTACCAGTTACATCAGTTAAATTCCTATATGTTTGTACATGTGAGACTTAATAACTACCTATCTACAGTGGATGCCGCTCCTGTCCTGACAATAGGAGACTAAACAAAACTTTACCTGCTCTGATGAGATTTTCCCACACAATCGTCTCTAGGGTTTACAGATAATGGTTCAAAAAGAGAAAATATCCAGTGAGCGGCAGTTCTTTGGGTAAAAACGCCTTGTTGATATCAGAGGTCAGAGGTGAACTGCTTTGAACAGATAAGAAGGCAGCAGTAACTCAAATAACAACTTGTTATATACCAAGAAATGCAGAAGAGCATCTCTGAACACAGAATACATCAAACCTTGAAGCAGATCGGCTAAAGTGAAGAACAGGAAGCTGAGAATGCAGTTTACATGGGATCACCAAAATTGGACACCAAAAGATTGGAAAAGTGTTACCTGTCTAATAAGTCTCAATTTATGCTGAAGATCCAGATGGTAGGGTCAGAATATGCTGTAAACAGCATGAAAACATGGATCCATCCTGCCTCGTATCAACAGTCCATATATCCTGAAAACAGCTGTTTCAGGATATATATGAGTAATCCCTGTGATCCAGGTTGTAGTCTGCTCTAAACACTCAGTTTCAGTTTCTACTCATGGATTCGTATGACATCAATTAAAGGTGAAATCCTAAAGAGGCGTTTTGGCTGAAATAGCTGAAGTCAGTGGCGACACATTCTGCATCTCAGAGAGAAAGGCAGTTGTTAATTGGGGTTTCATTTACTTAAACATTTAAATGATTGTTGATCAAATAGATAGGAATCAACAAGGACTTTTTGGCTTTTCTATATGCAGACTAATTGTGTTTCTATTTGACATCACACCCTCAAAGGCCAGTCGAGAGCCTTAAAAAACCTTACTGATCAACAGTCAGAGAACAGATATTTCTCATACAGTCATCTGAGGCAGGAAAAGAAGCTAAAGCCACTGTTTTACCTTTTTGCTATAAGAAAAATGATCATTTGATAATCAGATAACAGTTAATCAGGATTTCAGCTCTATATTATATTATATTATATTATATTATATTATATTATATTATATATTTTTTCCCTGTCCTGTCGGCAGTGTAGCACTTGGAATTGTTTTCTAAAGGCCAAAAAATGCCAAACATATTTACTTTCACAAGTGGAGCGGATTTTTTTTATTATATTATATATTATATATATTATATTATATTTTTTATTTATATAAAAACTAAACCCACCCAACATTCAGTCAAATCCCAGTCTACTTAAGACAATAGACGTCCAGGTTAAATTGATCCTCCACCAAAAAGATGGTAAAAACCTCCCACCTTCCAGCCTCCAGTTATACCAATGCCTGAAGGCCCCCAGGCCAGGGTCAGGGCCCAGTGCAGACACCAACCCACAACCCCGGTAACAGATCAGCCAGGACCCAAGCCTCCAAGGCCCATCCAGAACCCCAGCCCAGAGGCGGAGCGCCCCCAGAACTACAAGTCCCCAAGCCCGCCCCGGACCCAACCAGGAGCAGCGTGGTTTCTGGGCTGGCAACCTATGTCTCCCGGCACAGGCCCCCCAGCAGCGGCTCATGCAACTGCCAGAAAAACACCACCCAAAAGCCACCAAAGCCCCATCCAGGTCAGGACCACAGCCCCACGCCAAACACCCCCAAGAAACCCACCCCTAGGGAACCTCCAGATACCCCAAGCCCTCCCACCCCAACAACAACAGCCAACGGGACAAAACCACAACCCCCTACCCCCACTTGGTGATGGAGCCAATCAAAGAAGCTCAGAGAGATTGATCTGATGTGGTGGCGCAGGCTGTCTCAAGACTAATATGGTCCAACAAAAGGTCCATATTGGTTAATACTAAGTTTATTTTTATTTTTCCAGTTCATGAGAACAGTCTTCTTAGCAATTCATAAGGCGGTGAGAGCCATGTGGACTGTCTTCATCTCTGTAGTGACATCACCTAAGTCCCCCAACAAACAAACTGAGGACTGGGGAGGCTGAAATGTTACATTTCAGACACTTTGATAAGTCTTCACATACCTGACACCAAGACCTCTGAACAGGTGGAGAGAACCAAAGAGTGTGGATTTAATTGCCAGGTGTATTGCCTTGACAGCGTGAGCAGGTTTTAGATGAAGGAAAACCCATCCTGAATATCCTGTATAATGCACTCTGTGCTGGATTTTGTATTGTATTAATTGTAGATTTGGGTTTCTAGTCATTTTAAAGATCTTTAAACATGTCTGAGACCAGAAGTTGTGGTCAAAGCTAACTAATAGATCCGTCTCACATTTCACAATAGGAAGGGCTATTGATTCATCTATTTTGGAGAGTGTCCTGTATATTTTACACAGTAATTTGGGGGTTTTGAGATTAAGGAATTGCACCACACTTGATGGTGTTTGTAATTCAACAAGATTAGGCTTAAATTTCTTATTTACTAAGATTTAATTTTTTGATATTCTAAAAATCTATTTGTGTTAATCCCATATTGTAAAACTAATCTGTCAAATGGAATAAAGTCTGTTCCTTTGAATATATTTTCCACCTCCAGTCTGGAAAGTTTATATTATTGTTTAGTAGAATGTTAGGGTTGTTCAGGATGGGTGTATGTTTGCACGAGATTAGTGAAGACTCAGTCATTTTTAGAAACTCCCACCATGCTGTCAGAGAGGAGCTGATATTAATGCATTTAAAGCACACATGTCATTTGATGCTTGAGCTAATGTAATGTAGGTCTAAAATCTCTATATTACTACATAGTGCCTGTTCTACGTCTAACCAGGGCTCATCTAAGAGACTATGTTTTAACCTTCTTGAGATGCATTGTAGCCTGTTGGCTAAGAACTAGTGTTGAAAGTTAGGCATATTATATTATATTATATTATAGAAGTAAAATGTGAGCAAAAACAGAAAAAATAGTCCTCCAATGTTGCTCAGCATCACAGAAGAACTGCTTCTTACTTAGAAGCACACAGCAAATGCATTTAAGGACTTACTGAGTCGTATATTAGGTCATATATTACGAACTCCTCGTAATTAAAAGTGGGAACGCTGCTGTTTTCTAATAAAGTACACAGTCACAGTGTCCGAACCTGGCCGCTCCAAGCTGTTTTCAACTCAGCCACCCACACTAATGTGTTAAATGTTGTTCTACAGAATGCAGACTCTGTATGTAAGTGCATCTCAAATTGGGCGCCTTCATTTAAAGCTCAGTTACTTAATATCCTTGAATAAACAATCCCTCTGTCAGCATACGGTATTCTCCTCTTATCCTATTTGACATTTTTTTGTCCTGTATGACTCCCATATAAATGTTAAAAAAAAACAAAACTTGCTTTGTGAGTTGGACATATATTCAATTGTTAAAGTTCAGCATCAAAAAGAGATTAATGAAATAATAACTAATTATTCTGGCTGACTGCCCTGGATATCCAGTAGACAATGTTAGAAAAATAGAGTCCTGTCTTGCAGGTAATTTATTAAACAGTGGGTGACAGCTTTGACCACATTGCCACAAGCAGCTCAGTGCAGAAAAATGACAAAGGCAACTAATCTCAGTCATACATGTGCTTCTAATCTTTAGAAACCAGGCATTTAATGGACTGCAGCTATGAAGCGGCTGCGTGTCACTGTTATTGTAGTCGGCTGTTCCCTCTGTATTGTTTCATTTGTTTGCCCATGTAATGCAGTGGATGAATAATGTGCAGCTTCTCTAGCCGCAGACTGAGCCTAAAATAAATAAATAAATAAATGAATACTATTTCAACTATCTGGATGAAAAAAAAAAAATGTTCCCACTGTTGTGCAAAACAAAATACTGCAACTGCTCTAAAGCATTACTCTTGTAAGGCACAAGCAAAATAAAAAATGTTATTCTGTATCAAAAAATATTGGCAACAGTACATCACTGTATGCGATTTTGTTTTTTTACCTTCCGTTGTATAAATCCATATTTGTTTGGATTATTAAAAAAGGAAAAAAAAATGCCAAAAAAAGGTTTTTGTGGAAACGATACCTGGAACTGTCTTCATGGAAATATCCTCAGAGCAGCAGTAAGTTCGGCTAAAACACAGACTGTATTTAAAAGATGGTCAAGCCTCAGATGTTAACCCTCTAAAGCCTGACCTGTTGCAGACGTCAGACAGGTGTTTTGCAGCATTTTTTAAACATCTGTAACTCCGAAACCATTTGCTCATTTAAAGCAGCGGTCCCCAACCCCCGGGTCTGTGAGTCATTTGGTACCGGGCCACGAGAGTTGAGGCTCGGGTGTGAAATTTATGGTTTTCAGGGTTTTTATCGTTAACTCGGTTTCCCTGGGTCTTTTCCTTTGTTGTAGTCGTGTGTCTTATTTTGAAATAAATATTTACGCGTTACCATAGCAACCAGAGAGCATTAAGGAGGGAGAGAGGAGGATGTTACTCTCAATGGCACATTTCAGGAGGACGCTGCTAATAAAGTTACACAATTACACAGTGAATTTGCGTTTAGTATTATATTTACAAAATACCACAGTTTTTGTCTTGGTCGTATCATTTTATTTTGTTGTATTTATCCGCGACACCTTAAAGGCCAGTCCATCAAAATATTGTCTGACATTAAACCAGTCCGTGGCGCAAAAAAGGTTGGGGACCGCTGACTTAAAGAATTCCAACGCTTCCTCAAAGCAGCGACTCTGCGTGTTTCAGTGATATTACGGTTATTACGGTAATTGCCTGGGAAGAGAGAGTGAGTGAGTAAGTGACGGAGATCTACACAAAACAGACACTTTATTGGACATTTGGGTTCTTTTCACTGGGTTTTTTTTTTTTTATTGTCTTACTGGGTTTTGAATGTGGCGCTCTGCCGGGGATTACTGTAATGACCCTAATATCACTGTAAAGCACAGAGTTGCTGCTTTCAGGAACCGTTGGAACTTTTTTGATTGATGGGTCAAGAGTTACCGTAGTTTGACGTAAAGGTTTGACCTAATGTGAACTTGGGTTTTTTTGTAATGCCACGGGTGACAATTCATTCATTACATTGGGCTGGGGGCCCCTGGTGGGTTGGGAAGGTACTGCATGTGTACTGCAGTAATTCAGTTTGAAATTCCTCACACGTATGTACAGTTACATATTTATATAAACGTATTTATTTATATAAAAACTTAATTGAAACTGGGAATAGGAGCGGTTATTTTGTGATATTACTCATTATTATTGCTCTTGTGTTGAAGTTTGCGTCCCAGTGACTGTGTAGCATTAGCATATTATAGCCAATAGCTTGTGTTGTTTATGTGTTCTTTTAAAAAAAATCTTTAAGGAAATACATTACTTTCTTCTGCATTTTGCTTAGAATGAAGATTTTAAATTGGGTGGTCCCCGTGGGATTTTCTGGTTTTTAAGTGGCCTGCAGTACTCTTGACTTTGGGAATGGTTGATTTAATAAATTATGCTCCATCCAGCCATTCATTCCTCAGGGGGTTGGAAAATGAAGAGTGGATGGGTAGAGGGTGGAGACTGTCCCAGCTGTCATGGGACATGAGGCAGGGTACACCCTAGACGAGTTGCCAGTCTATATTGCAGAAATTATAGTCCCATTAAGAGGAAAATAAACAAAAAAGCAGAGCCATGCTTTAAGGCATGATAATGCATCATCACTCAGCATACAGTGTTTCTTGTTTTGTCCACAAGATCCATCCCTCTTCAAAAAAACAGACAGACAGACAAACAAACAAATAAAAATACCCCCCATCCCACCCCCCAAAAACCAAATGTGGCTAACCTTAAAAATCTACCCAAACAATGATTTGCTTCTATTATCATGGCACCAATCTCAGTGTTAAAACAGATAGGGCTGTCAGTCCAACACTTTGATCCAATATCTTAATAGTTGTTGGATGATTTTTTTTTTCTTTTACGTGTAAAATCTAACATTTGAATGAGATTGTGCCAGATACAGGCAGTGGAAATGAGTTTCCTTCTAAGAGTGACTGGGCTCTCCCTTAGAGATAAGATGAGGCGCTCAGTCATTTGAGAGGGTCTCGGACTCCTGTTAGCAGAAGGCCATGCTGACCATGAGGAAGACATGCTGGAGAGATTATATCTCTCAGCTGGCTTGGGAATGCCTCAGCATCCCTCTGGATGACCTGGAGGAGGCTGGGGAGAGAGATGTTTGGGTTTCTCTGCTTAGACTGCTACCCCTGTGACCTGAATCCAGACAAGCGGAAGCAAACTAAGAAGTTTTCCTCAGTCCCGGCTGTATACTGGGAAAACTTTTTTGGGTTTTTTTTTTTTTGCTTGTGGTGTTTTATCCTTTATTTATTTCAGTCAACCCTTTAACCCTGCAAAAGTAGCATTTTAAAAGCATTTGTTTTTAAGCAGTATCTTGCCGTTGTAAGCACATGTAGCCAACTGTAAGTGCTAATTCCTCCCCCCCTCTTTCTCTCTCTAGACTCTGGTGAAGTTGAATCCCAAACTTCAGCCGATGGTTGACATGATCAAAGCTAACAGGGCCAAATGGGAGGAACTGAACAGGAAGAGACAACGCGGCCAGAGTGTTTCTGCACCCGCGAGCCCCTGCAGTGGTGACAGCACAGAAGCCAGTGGCTGCACTGTGGCCAAAACTGGCAGCACACCCTGCTGCAGCGGCAGTGCTGACGGGTCACCATCTAAAGCAGCTAGCTAGCTTCTGCTGCCGAGCTTCTGAGCTGATTTCCTAGGCTTACTTCCTCCAAAATGCAGTCTGCAAAAGAGGAAGTGCAGTGCATGCAGAGATTCTTGGGCTCTGCTCCTGTTCGCTTTTTGCTACTAGAGATGAGCTTCAGACTTGAGTGTGGCGCTATCATAGAGGTTTTTCTGCTGCCTTCAGATTCCCTGTGCTGAAGGGTGACAGAGCTGTGTTTGGCAAGCTTGTCAGAGCAGCTACAAATCAGCCGATGACACCACGTCAGAAAGGAAACTCAAACCACTGTGTCAACATGTCAGCCAGTGAACTAACACCAACAATACCATGGCAGTGTACAGATTTTCAGCACAGGCATGGAAATTATAGGAGAGGAATATTTGTCTCTGCTGTGGTTCGTTTTGCTTTCGGCACCCCCTTGTTGCTCATTCTTTTTGTCCAGGGTAACAGATTATTATTATTTTTTGTAAATCTGTAAATAGGCTATCGAGTTATTGAAAAGAATAAGATTGACTTTCTGAAGGCCTACGGGGTGCAGGAACAACAAGGACCTGTGACAGTGCTTGCAATGCAAATTGAATTCCCACTCCCTCTCTTCCTGTGCCTTGTTTTAGGATCCTAATGAAAAATGCATGGCCTCCGTGCTGAGGTTCTTAGTGTGTTGAACCACGCTGTATTTTTTTTTGCCATAATTTGTAAAAACCAGTGACTGCAATTAACGTCTTGACCCCCATAAACCTAAATATATATTTGCCTAGTTTTATAAATGTAGGGCCTAAGTTATCACACGCAAACTTACACACACACACACACAAATGTGCCTTGATGAAGCTGTTCTGATATTATATAAACTTCTGCAGGAAAAATCTTAACATCTACTAATTTAACACTCGCAGCTGTTACCTAAAAATAAATTATTCTTTAATATCAAAAGCTATGGTTGGACATTTTAAGAGCTGCCCTTTTTTGCTTATTGCCAATCAGTTTGATAGGAAGATCCTTACCATGCTTGTGGTTATCTGTTGAATCACAAGATTCAGGTGATCAGAGCTTAGATAGCATAAAGACTGCAAACACGTGGAAGCAGATAACATGGCTGTTTCTCATTGTTTATTGTCTGTAGCAGTTAAGGGTATTTCCTAAAATGTAAAACGTTTCAGTCTAATTTCTGGCCTTTTCTAAAGTTCACAAATGCTACCAGCTGTATACTGCATTTTATTAAAAAAAATCTCTTGAGACAATGACATGTCACTTGTAGCCACAAACTTTTGTTTAAATTAGCGCCCAGTCATTAATATATTGTTGGGACTTAAATGAGGAAGTAAAAATTTCCATTACTGATATACTGGGTGATATTCTTTGATGATATTGACATATAATATGTTAGTTAAATGTTATATATTCATTTTTAACATCACTAAATATTTCATAAAATAGCAAAAAAAGGTACTATGATGACCCCACTTGACTCTACACTTAGACTGTATATAAAGGATGGACAGAGCCCTTGTTAAGCCACCCTTCATTTAGTAAACTAATGGGTGACTTAATCCTCGAACTTAGTGTTTTAGTGAAATGAAGAAGAAGAAGTTCTGACTTTGAAACTCAGAGACACCACACAGTCATTGGCTAACAACATGTGACTCACTTCCTTTCAAATTCTAATGATAATTTTAATTAACATAATTGGCTGTGTGGCTTATTTAGTATGCCTTTTAACAAGCTATTAAAATCATCAGGGAAGTATATGCTGAGCCAACACATTCTCACTCCCAAAGCGTAACATCTTACGCTATGTGACAAATCTTCGGTATGTTACGCTTTCGGCCACCCAACACGTTTCTATGTTACGTGTTCGGAAACGGGAGGAAACATGAGAACCGTTTGGACTGAATCTACACATGTACATTTATTTTCCTTTAATCGCTTTGGAAAACACTGTCTAACACCGTCAAGGTTGTGGATAAGGTTAGGGATAAGGTTATGGTTAGGGTTAGGATTATGTTATGCGTCGGGAGTTAGAACGGGCTCGCTGAGCTTACAGAGCAAGGGAGCCCAGGGCAATTTTCCTGGAAACATCTATACAACTGCAGCTCTTTTGACAGCTGCTGCTGTCCCCTGCTGGTTATTTAAAGAACTTCCACATTGGCTTCTCCATCTATCTTTTATATACAGTTTATACTTAGCTGAGATGTATACTCTTTTGCTCCTGCACAGTCGTGAGAATTTTGGAGTTGGAGCCACCCTATGGACAAACTATGTGATGACACCATTTCTAAATTAGGCTTTAAATTGGATATTATTTAAATTATTAAACAACTATAATAAGATTATTTTGGGGGTGGGGGTTTGCCTTATGAATTGTGTTGTAGCTTTTGTTAATTGGAGTTTTACAACGTGACTGTGCACATTGTGTGGCATGGATCTGTGTGCTCTGTATTTTAGTTGAAGAGCTAAACTAAAGTCAGCCAGATCATTTGTTTTTTCTTTGTTTGTTTGTTTGTTTGTTTTTTAAAAATTGCATGTCTTTATGCAGTATTAAATTCAACCACTTGCTAAGGATGTAGCAAATAAGTGAGCCAAGAAATACCTCGTATTTTTATCAGTAAACATTTTATCTCATGGGAAATGCATGACTTAAATTCTATTGCATCATGTTATGTGATTTATGTATGAATATCACTGTTCTATTTTCCAATTAGGTCTCCGGACACGGCCAACTTCTACTCATTTTTTCCCGCAGTGTAACGTGCTTTTGTGTTTCTACTTTCTCCCACTTTGGACTCTGGATTTATTCACGGCAGGCTAAACTGAAAGAAAACCAAGGCATGGAAAGGCAAATGAGCGATGTTTCTGTTGAGAGTTTAAATAAAAACTGCTGCTACACGTGCTCTGGTTTACTCTGACTGTGATTGTGATGGTCCATTTTGAAGCTGCACTGCTGTCAAGTATGCATTTAAGATATTTATTAAAAAACACAAACAGTAAAACGCTGCTTCTACATGAATGTATTACCTGTAACTACATACAAGTCTCACAAACAATATTTCTTTGTTAGAGAGCCTTTTTAATAATCAATAACTCAAGGAGATTTTAACTGACCTTTAATTTGAATGGTGCATTTTTACAGTTCTGTGCAAAAGCCACATCTCATTTCTTTATATCTTGCTTCCAAAGAGTCAGACTTTCCTGTAACTTCTTAAAGTGGTCTTGAGCAGTAGTTTTCCAGGTTTTTTGAGGTCTTTCAAAGCTTTTCTTTGGAGACTGGCTGCTTTTTCACACATTTTCAGTCCAGTTTTTATGCCTGACTGTATTTTTTTTTGTTTGCAAAGCCACTTAAATCTGACCTATGAATCATCCAAGCCTAAAAAAAAGCACCTAACTCAAGGGATGAACATTTGTTGTGTCTACACATAACAGACAACTTTGCAAAGAACTAATTTTAAATTGTATCTTTGGGCACTTTGTTACTGGAAGCCCTGTTGCAAAAACACATAATTTGTTCCCACTTCTTTAGTAAATCTCTAAAAAATGTCAATGATAACACAGTGTGACAGACATAACGCGGTATTTTTGCCACAACAAGGTGATTCCCAAAAAGCTATTAGCTGAAAAGTTTGCATATCTCAGCACAGTGTGGAGTGTGTCCTTAAAAAAAACAAAGAAATCTGAAGAAATCACGACCTGAAACATGATCTGAGAGAGCTGTGTCTGTATCTGGCGGCTTAGTTGAGCTTTAATGTTGATTGAAGCATCAACAGAAATGGTGTCAGTGGAAAGGCGGGAGTGTCTGTCATGGTTTGTGGCTGTATTTCAGCCAGTGCCGTTGGGATCTTTACAAATTTGATGAAATTATGAACACACAAAAAAAGATTTTGATCCACTATGCAATACCATCAGAAAAGCATCTGATTGGCATGTATTGATAGATGCTCACTCATATAGATACTATTGATACTGTTTATCTGGATGTTGCGTTTTCAGATGAAAACGCAGAGACTTGGATGGTTGATCAAAAGTTTCTCCCACTGAAAATGCAACGTCCAGATAAACAGAATCAACTTTCTGTGGTATCTGATCAGCAGTGGCATAATTTTTCAGTTTGACAACAATCCCAAAGACTCTTCCAATATCTAGATAGAAAAACACACAATGAAACTCTATCATTGGTGGACTGGCCTCTGCAGAACCCAGACATCTACACCGCTGAAGCAATGAAAGATCATCTTGACAGAGAATGGAACAAAGTCCTTCAACAAGCCAAAAGAAGTATTCCTGAAAGAAATTACCAGAGAGTTTGCCTAAAAGAGTTCAGGCTGTGAATAAAGAAAAAAGACGGTCATACCAAATATTGACTTTCAAAAGAATTGAAGAAAACGAGAGTCAGCCCAAGACTTTTGCACAGTACTGAATAGTCCATCAGAGATACTTATTAAAATTTTCCTCTCCCATGGACACGTCTCCCATTTTACATGTGATTTCTTCAGTGCAGTACTGACCTCATGTGGACAAATGCATCCTCACACACAAACTGTATCTCTCAATGAAATTCAGTCGATAGGGCGTTTCATTGAGAAATCTTTGAATTTGTAAAGAGTGGAAATTGCACCACAAACATTAGACTGGTCAGGTTACAAAGATGTAAAGATATTAGTGAAAAGATTGCAATTACCTGCAAAAAATATCAATCTAATCATATCGGGAAATATGACAGCCAGTCCTAAATTTAATTATGGATCCCTTGTGTCTTTTATCTGATATATCTATTCACACATAATTCTGAGCATTAGACTATTAGACTGTGAAAGCTGCAGTGCATTTCACAGTTCAAGTCTGAGCTCGATTGCTGTTGATGGTGGTGGTGCTGACGTCAGCCAGCAGTGTGTGTGGGTGGCTGTGTGGGTGAAGATGACTCCCAAATGAGCCTGTGCGTAGAAAAAAAATAATAAAAAAATAAAAGCCTTTCAGGAAGTAAAAGACAGGTTCTGTTAAACTCTGTTTTACCTTGAGCTCCGCATGGTGCAGGTACAGGCTGAGCAAACAGAAAAAAAGCTGCTCTCAGGCTCTCATTGACCTTCCTAACACAGCCTGGCAGTATAAATAAAGACTACAACTGAAGGGCTAAATTTAAGATGATGTATGAGGAAAAAGTGTTCTGCTCTCGCAACAATGTGGAGTGCATACAAAAAGCCAAAGAAAATAATAAAGAATTCACAACTGGGAAGTTTTACTTTAATTTATTGCACAAACAGCATTGACAAAACATACGTAGAAGTTACTATGTTGTTAAGAGAAGTGGAAAAATTGACCAAAAAGGGTACAGCCATCACATTCAAAAACAAGCTCTCGCATATTTTTGACACAAGAGGGTAGAAGGTCAGATAAGAGTTGGGGGGGGGGGGGGGGC